>JAJQKJ010002498.1:0-93515 GCA_029574335.1 Rana kukunoris
CTTCTTCACCTCCCCCCATTTCAGATCCTCTTCTTTTTCCCCCCCCCCCCCCCCCTCCCATTTCTCTTCTCTCCCCCCTCCCATTTCAGATCTCTCTTCTTCCCCACCCCCCTCCCATTCAGATCTCTCTTCCCCCTCTCCCATTTCAGATCTCTCTTCTTTCACCCCCCTCTCCCATTTCAGATCTCTCTTCTTCCCCCCCCCCCTTCTTTCTTTCCCACCCCCCCCCCTCCCATTTCAGATCTCTCTTCTTTGTCTATTTTCTTCTTCTTCCCCCCCCTCCCCATTTCAATCTCTTCTCCTCTCTTCTTCCCCTTCTTCTCTCTTCTTCCCCCCCCTCCCATTTCAGATCTACTCTTCTCCCCCCCCCTCTCCCATTTTCAGATCTCTCTTCTTCACCCCCCTCCCTCCCTCCCATTTTGATCTCTCTTCTTCCCCCCCCCCCTTTTCCCTATTTTTCTGCCCCCCCCACCCTTTTCCCCCCCCCCACTTCCCATTTCAGATCTCTCTTCTTCCCCCCCCCCTCCCATTTCAGATCTCGACTTTTTCTTTTTTCCCTCCCTTCTTCCCTTCTTCTTTTCATTCTTCCCCCCTCCCCCCCCCCCCCCCCTCCCTTTTCAGATCTCTCTTCTTCCCCCCCCCCCCCCCTCCCATTTCAGATCTCTCTCTCACTCTACCCCTCTTCCTCTTCCTTCTCCTCCTCCCCTCATCCCATTTCAGATCTCTCTTCTTCACCCCCCTCCCCATTTCAGGATCTCTCTTCTTCAAACCCCCACCCCACCTCCCTATTCAGATCTCTCTTCTTCCATTCCCCCTCCACTCTCCCATTTCAGATCTCTCGCTCTTCTCCCCATCCCATTTCAGATCTCTCTCTCTCACCCCCTCCCATTTCAATCTCATCTTCTTCACTCACCCCTCTTCTCACCCCTCTCCCATTTCAGATCTCTCTTCTTCACATCTTCTTCAACCCCCTCTCCCTCCCATTTCAGATCTCTCTTCTCCTTCCCCCTTCCTTTCTTCAGATCTCTCTTCTCCCCCCCCCCCCCCATTTCAGATCTCTCTCTCCCCCCCCCCTCCCTTCTTCCTCTCCTTCTTTCTTCCTCCTTTCTCTGTTCCCCCCCCCTCCCATTTCAATCTCACCTTCTTCCCCTTCCTCCTTTCAGATCTCTTTCTTCCCCCCCCCCCTCCCCCCCTTTCCCCCTTCCCTTCTTCTTCACTTTCCCCCCCCCTCCTTTTCTATTTCCCTACTTTCTTTTTCTTTTTCCTCCCCCCCCTTCTCCTTTCAGATCCCCTCTTCTTCCCCCCCCCCCCCCTCTTCCACATTTCCCGAGATCTCTCTTCTTCTCCTTCTTCCCCCCCCCACTTTCCCATTTCTCTTTCCCCTTCTCCCCCCCCCATTTTTCCCCCCCTCCCCCCCACCCCCATCCCCCCCCCCCCTACTATTCCCCTTTCTCTCTCTTCTTACTTCCCCCCCCCCCCCCACCCACCCCCCCCATCCCCCCACCCCTCTTCCCTTCCCCCCCGCAGACCTCTTCCCCCCCCCCCCTCCCATTTCAGATCTCTCTTCTTCCCCCCCCCCCTCCCATTTCAGATCTCTCTTCTCCCCCTCCTCCCATTTCAGATTCTCTCTTCTCCCCCCACCCCCACCCCCCTTTCTTTTTCCCCCTTTTCCCCCCTTCCTTCTCTTCTTTTCTTCCCCCCCCCCTCCCCATTTCAGATCTCTCTTCTTTCCCCCCCCCCCACCCACGTCCCATTTCAGATCTCTCATCTTTCTTCCCCCTCCCCCTCCCCATTTCAGATCTCTCTTCTTCATCCCCCTCCCATTTTCTTCCCTCCTTTTTTTTATTCTTTTTCCATTTCTTCCCACCCCCCCCGCCCTCTTCCCCCCTCTCTTCTTCCTCCCCCCCCTTCTTCCCCCCCCCCCCCCCCCTCCCTCCCATTTCAGATCTCTCTTCTTTCCCCTTCCCCCCCCCTCCCATTTCAGATCTCTCTTCTTTCCTCCCTTTCTTCTTCCTTCCCCCCCCCCCCCCTCCCATTTCAGATCTCTCCTTCTTTTTTCGATCTCTTTTCCCTCCTCTTCTTCGATCTCTCCTCTTCCCCCCCCCCCACCTCCCATTCAGATCTCTCTCTTATTTCTTCCCCCCCCCTCCCATTTCAGATCTCTCTTCTTCCCTTTCTTCCTCTTCCCCCCCTTTCAGATCTCTCTTCCACTTCCCCCCCCTCTCCCCTCTCCCCTTCCCAATCCCAATTCCCCCCCCTCCCAATTTCCAGAATCTCTCTTCTCCCCCCCCCTCCCATTTCCAGATCTCTCTTCTTTTCCCCCCCCTTCCTCCCCCCCACCCCCCCCCCTCCCATTTCAGATCTCTCTTCTTCCCCCCTCCCTTTTCCCTTCTTCCCCCTCTCCCCCCCCCCCTCCCATTTCAGATCTCTCTCTTCCCCCCCCCCCTCCCCCATTTCAGATCTCTCCCCCCCCCTCCCATTTCAGATCTCTCCTTCCCCCCCCCTCCCATTTCAGATCTCTCTTCTTCCCCCCCCCATTTCAGATCTCTCTTCTTCCCCCCCCCCTTTCAGATCTCTCTTCTTTCCCCCCCCCCCCACCTTTCTTCCCCCCCCCCCCCCCCCCCCATTTCAGATCTCTCTTCTTCCCCCCCCATTCCCCTCCTTCTCCCATTTCAGATCTCTCCTCACCTCCCCTCTCCCATTTCAGATCTCTCTCTTCCCCCCCTCCCATTTCAGATCTCTCTTCTTCCTCCTCTCTCCATTTCAGATCTCTCCCCTCTCCCATTTCAGATCTCTCCCCTCTCCCATTTCAGATCTCTCCCCTCTCCCATTTCAGATCTCTCCCCTCTCCCATTTCAGATCTCTCCCCTCTCCCATTTCAGATCTCTCTCTCTTCTCTCCCATCTCTCCTCTCCTCCCCTCTCTTCTCTTCCCATTTCAGATCTCTCCCCCTCTCCCCCATTTCAGATCTCTCCCCTCTCCTTTCCCTTTCCCCTCTCTCCTCTCCCCATTTCAGATCTCTCCCTCTCCCTTTCAGATCTCTCCCCCTCCTTTCACCCCCCTCTCCCATTTCAGATCTCTCCCCTTCATTTCAGATCTCCTCCCCTCTCCCATTTTCAGACTCTCCTCCCCCTTCTCTCTTCTCATTCTCTCCCCTCTCCCATTTCAGATCTCTCTTCTTCACCCCTCCTCCCATTTCAGATCTCTCTTCTTCACCCCTCTCCCATTTCAGATCTCTCTTCTCCCCCCCCCCTCCCATTTCAGATCTCTCTTCTTCCCCCCCCCTCCCATTTCAGATCTCTCTTCTCCCCCCCCCCTCCCATTTCAGATCTCTCTTCTCCCCCCCCCCCCTCCCATTTCAGATCTCTCTTCTCCCCCCCCCCCCATCCCATTTCAGATCTCTCTTCTCCCCCCCCCTCCCATTTCAGATCTCTCTCTTCTCCCCCCCCCTCCCATTTCAGATCTCTCTCTCTCCCCCCCCCTCCCATTTCAGATCTTCTCTCTCCCCCCCCCCCTCCCATTTCAGATCTCTCTTCCCCCCCCCCCCTCCCATTTCAGATCTCTCCCCTCTCTCCCATTTCAGATCTCTCCCCTCTCTCCCATTTCAGATCTCTCCCCTCTCTCCCATTTCAGATCTCTCCCCTCTCTCCCATTTCAGATCTCTCCCCTCTCTCCCATTTCAGATCTCTCCCCTCTCCCATTTCAGATCTCTCCCCTCTCCCATTTCAGATCTCTCCCCTCTCCCATTTCAGATCTCTCCCCTCTCCCATTTCAGATCTCTCTTCTTCACCCCTCCTCCCATTTCAGATCTCTCTTCTTCACCCCTCTCCCATTTCAGATCTCTCCCCTCCCTCCCATTTCAGATCTCTCCCCTCCCTCCCATTTCAGATCTCTCCCCTCCCTCCCATTTCAGATCTCTCCCCTCCCTCCCATTTCAGATCTCTCCCCTCCCTCTCATTTCAGATCTCTCCCCTCCCTCCCATTTCAGATCTCTCCCCTCCCTCCCATTTCAGATCTCTCCCCTCTCCCATTTCAGATCTCTCCTTCTTCATTCCCCCCCCTCTCCCATTTCAGATCTCTCCTTCTTCATTCCCCCCCTCTCCCCATTTCAGATCTCTCCTTCTTCATTCCCCCCCCTCTCCCATTTCAGATCTCTCCTTCTTCATTCCCCCCCCTCTCCCATTTCAGATCTCTCCCCTCTCCCATTTCAGATCTCTCTTCTCCCCATTCTATCATATTGGGCACCATGGATGTAGGCAAACTCTGGATATTTATACCACCAGCATAATTCCTATATGTTCTTGCCGTGTTCCCACCACAATCCAATTCCATGACATTGGCCCCATAGGGTATGAAAATAATGGACAGAGGCATCAGATTTTAGGCTCTTTCCATGGCGGCGAGCGATCGGTTTCTTCATGCAAGATCAGCAATTCCATCGCACAGTCACAATGTAATATATAACACCCCCCCCCCCTCTCTCCTCTGCAGAGTTTGAAGCCGATACAGACCGGGTTTACTCTGAAGGAGGATCCATCAGGCGGTTTGGACTCGGCTTTGCGGATGTGAGGCAGACGATGGAGAGAAAACGCACAAAGCCTGTTCGCACTATAATTCATTCTGTACTCCGGATCAATCATGGTGCCGGTAATAAAAGCCACACAATGTACCGACCTGGAAGATCTACAGCAGACAGCGGGAGGCCGAAGGGAAGATTGCTGGAATACACACACAGGTGTATGCAGACCAGGAATATATATAAAATAGATTTATTTCTTGATGTTTTTGGCTCTAACTACTTTATTTAAAGAAGCAGTGGCCACACGCGCACGCACGCACACACTCTCACACTATTGGTTTAACCTTTTCCCACCTTAGGGTAAAACAAATAAAGCCTAAGCACTATTTTGCAACTTTGACATGTGTTAGTAAAACTGTATATCTCATCACAACTAATTTTGTGCATCCAGGCGGATTATAAAGCCTTTTAAAAAAATAAATAATAAATTGGACAAATGTGGCTTCTTTTGGTGGTAAATGTCAATGGAAATCTTCCGGGGGGATATATATATATATATATATTTCCGGCTTCAAACATAAAGATATAAAACTAAATTTTTTGTGAAGAATCAACAATAAGTGGGACACAATCATGAAGTGGAACGAAATTTATTGGATATTTTGAACTTTGTTAACAAATAAAAAACTGAAAAATTGGGCGTGCAAAATGATCCCGCCCCCTTAAGTTAATACTTTGTAGCGCCACCTTTTGCTGCGATTACAGCTGTAAGTCACTTGGGGTGTCTCTATCAGTTTTGCACATCGAGAGACACATTTTTGCCCAAAACAGCTGGAGCTCAGTGAGGTTGGATGGAGAGCGTTTGTGAACAGCAGTTTTCAGTTCTTTCCACAGATTCTCGATTGGATTCAGGTCTGGACTTTGACTTGGCCATTCTAACACCTGGATATGTTTATTTGTGAACCATTCCATTGTAGATTTTGCTTTATGTTTTGGATCATTGTCTTGTTGGAAGACAAATCTCCGTCCCAGTCTCAGGTCTTTTGCAGACTCCATCAGGTTTTCTTCCAGAATGGTCCTGTATTTGGCTCCATCCGTCTTCCCATCAATTTTAACCATCTTCCCTGTCCCTGCTGAAGAAAAGCAGGCCCAAACCATGATGCTGCCACCACCATGTTTCACAGTGTGGATCGTGTGTTCAAGGCGTTGAGCTGTGTTGCTTTTACGCCAAAAATAAGGTTTTGCATTGTTGCCAAAAAGTTTGATTTTGGTTTCATCTGAGCAGAGCCCCTTCTTCCACATGTTTGGTGTCTCCCAGGTGGCAGCAGAGCCCCTTCTTCCACATGTTTGGTGTCTCCCAGGTGGCAGCAGAGCACCTTCTTCCACATGTTTGGTGTCTCCCAGGTGGCAGCAGAGCCCCTTCTTCCACATGTTTGGTGTCTCCCAGGTGGCAGCAGAGCCCCTTCTTCCACATGTTTGCTGTCTCCCAGGTGGCAGCAGAGCCCCTTCTTCCACATGTTTGGTGTGTCTCCCAGGTGGCAGCAGAGCCCCTTCTTCCACATGTTTGGTGTCTCCCAGGTGGCAGCAGAGCCCCTTCTTCCACATGTTTGGTGTCTCCCAGGTGGCAGCAGAGCCCCTTCTTCCACATGTTTGGTGTCTCCCAGGTGGCAGCAGAGCACCTTCTTCCACATGTTTGGTGTCTCCCAGGTGGCAGCAGAGCCCCTTCTTCCACATGTTTGGTGTGTCTCCCAGGTGGCAGCAGAGCACCTTCTTCCACATGTTTGCTGTCTCCCAGGTGGCAGCAGAGCCCCTTCTTCCACATGTTTGCTGTCTCCCAGGTGGCAGCAGAGCCCCTTCTTCCACATGTTTGGTGTGTCTCCCAGGTGGCAGCAGAGCCCCTTCTTCCACATGTTTGCTGTCTCCCAGGTGGCAGCAGAGCCCCTTCTTCCACATGTTTGGTGTCTCCCAGGTGGCAGCAGAGCCCCTTCTTCCACATGTTTGGTGTGTCTCCCAGGTGGCTTGTGGCAAACTTTAAACGACACTTTTTATGGATATCTTTAAGAAATGTCTTTCTTCTTGCCACTCTTCCATAAAGGGCAGATTTGTGCAGTATACAGGGACTGATTGTTGTCCTATGGACAGAGTCTCCCACCTCAGATCTCTGCAGTTCCTCCAGAGTGATCATGGGCCTCTTGGCTGCATCTCTGATCAGTCTTCTCCTTGTATGAGCTGAAAGTTTAGAGGGACGGCCGGGTCTTCGTAGATTTGCAGTGGTCTGATACTCTCATTTCAATATTATCGCTCCTTGGGATGTTTAAAGCTTGGGAAATCTTTTTGTATCCAAATCCGGCTTTAAACTTCTCTACAACAGTATCTCGGACCTGCCTGGTGTGTTCCTTGTTCTTCATGATGCTCTCTGCACTTTAAACGGACCTCTGAGACTATCACAGTGCAGGTGCATTTATACGGAGACTTGATTACACACAGGTGGATTCTATTTATCATCATCAGTCATTTAAGTCAACATTGGATCATTCAGAGATCCTCACTGAACTTCTGGAGAGAGTTTTCTGCACTGAAAGTAAAGGGGCTGAATCATTTTGCACGCCCAATTTTTCAGTTTTTTATTTGTTAACAAAGTTGGAAATATCCAATAAATTTCGTTCCACTTTATGATTGTGTCCCACTTGTTGATTCTTCACAAAATATTAGTTTTATATCTTTATGTTTAAAGCCTGAAATTGTCGCCATGGCGACTAGAAATAGTGTCCTGGCGACTTGGCTTGTGAGCTGGCGCCATCTGGTGGTGGCCATTGGTATTACAAGTTAAACAGCAATTCTAATGTCATTTTTCACTATTTTCACTGCCATCTTCTTTCCTCTAATTAGAACCCCCAAACATTAACACCCTAGAGAATAAAATGGCGATCGTTGCAATACTTTCTGTCGCGCCGTATTTTGCGCAGCGGTCTTGCAAGCACACTTTTTTGTGAAAAATTTACTTTTTTTTAATTTAAAAAAAAATAAGACAACAGTAAAGTTATCCCCATTTTTTTTTTTATATTAAGAAAGATAATGTTACGCCGAGTAAATTCATACCAAACATGTCACGCTTTAAAATTGCGTCCGCTCGTGGAATGCCGACAAACTTTTACCCTTTAAAATCTTCATAGGCGATGTTTAAAAAATTCTACAGGTTGCATGTTTTGAGTTAGAGGAGGTCTAGGGCTAGAATTATTGCTCTCGCTCTACCAATCGCGGCGATTCCTCACATGTGTGGTTTGAACACCGTTTACATATGCGGGCGCTGCTCACGTATGTGTTCGCTTCTGCGCGCAAGCTCGTCGGGACGGGGTGCGTTTTCTGGCTCCTAACTTTTTTAGCTGGCTCCTAGATTCCAAGCAAATTTGTCAAACCCTGCTTTAGACTACCTAGGTGTGAGGTATGGCCCGTTCACCTCAAAGGGTACATTGTTTACATACGTTAGGAAGTATTAATTGATGGTAATTAGACTTGAGGGGGTATTCATTCATGGCGAAACATTTAGTTGGGGTCATTAGCTGTCACTCTGAAAGACAGGATGTAGATCAAAGACGGACAATCAAATTGCTCAGCAATTCAGTGGATAGGAAATATAATTATGGAGGTCAGTCTTGTCACTCAGAATATTCTCTGTTTATGAAGGCATGGGTCTAGGAAAATATAAGACTTTGACTTTGAATAACTCTTACTCTTAATTGTTGGATTTGTATCATCTGTGGAATTTGGACTTTGTTCTGTATTGGAAGTCAAATAAGTTTACTCTCTGGAGAACTCGGGTGTTGCTGCGGAACATAAATTATAGTCATCATACTAATACCTAAATATCAATTTTCTAACCGGACTACACTATACTTGATATCACTACACAAGGGCCACATGATATTTCCTGGAGAGCTGGATTGGGCCCGCGGGCCTTGTGTTTGACACCTGTGCATTAGGGCAGCCCTCAAAATTTCCACTCGCCTACTAGCATTTGGCGAGTGGATTTAGGCTGGGGGTGAGTGATGACATGGCTGCATGACCAATCTCCCTCCAATCTGTGCTACACTTAGTGTCCCGATGAGATTGGCGGCCGAAGAGGAATGGTCCATGCTCGGGAAAAGTAGTCTGGTGAGCCGCGCACTGGCAGAGCAGTACACAGGTACTCTCCTTACAATTCTCATTAAGCCATGGGACCTAACAGTATGACCTCTCTGAGCCTGCCCCCCGACCAATGTAGCTGGAGAGCAGAAAGTAATGAGTGAGGTGGAGGATTGCGAAAAAATTACCACTCCGGTGCAGCGCTCACTGAAAGTTGCCCTGACATGAGAGCGACAGCCTTCCAGTTTGTGCAGTTTTCTTCTCCTTGTGCTCTATGTAAGTGTCCAACAGTTCAGCCTGAGCACTGCGGACAGACTAGTCTCAATGTGTGCTGTGCTATGGTGTCAATGGCTGTGCAGTTGTGTGGATCTCAGCGCTGGATTGCACTCCCTTCCCTCCCAGTTCTAGTGCCCTGTCCCTCTGGTCTGCCCCCAGTGCCCTGTCCCTCTGGTCTGCCCTCAGTGCCCTGTCCCTCTGGTCTGCCCCCAGTGCCCTGTCCCTCTGGTCTGCCCCCAGTGCCCTGTCCATCTGGTCTGCCCCCAGTGCCCTGTCCATCTGGTCTACCCTCAGTGCCCTGTCCCTCTGGTCTGCCCCCAGTGCCCTGTCCCTCTGGTCTACCCTCAGTGCCCTGTCCCTCTGGTCTACCCTCAGTGCCCTGTCCCTCTGGTCTACCCTCAGTGCCCTGTCCCTCTGGTCTGCCCCCAGTGCCCTGTCCCTCTGGTCTACCCTCAGTGCCCTATCCCATTTTGTTAAAGTTGTTGTTGGTAAGATTTAATTTTGTAACTTGATTCTGCATAAAACACTTAACAGTGTCATTCCATGAGATAATCTACAAGGGCATGTTTATGGGTGCAATTAGGCGCAGGGCAGAGTATGAATTAGGTGGGGCAACTGGTGGCGAGTAACTCTTGAGGCCTGGCTAGTAGCTCAGGACTTGAAATTTTGAGCCCTGCATTAGGGTATGCGCCCTAAATCTCAATCACGTGTGTGCGTGTCTACATATATATGACCCCGGCACATTGATCTCCCTGCCAGCACAGTGAAAGAGAAGAGCGTAAACGCTTCTCTTATGGCAGAGCCGGCAAGGGAGATCTTTTACATGTTCTTGCCGCTACACAGCGATAACACTAATGCGCACGGGGTGATTAGGGTGTGCCCGGGCACACACTGTGCGCACACCTATGAGAGAATGCTCTGGAAGATAAATACATTTTATATGCCGCTCTAGTTTGTTTACTTTCAGATAGTTACAGGTACTCTTTAAAATGAAGGAAAGGAAATGAACCACATTATTTTAGCTGTTGCTGTTGTTGTTAGCAGTGCTTATTGTTTGTTTGCTTTCTGACATCCTGGTAATTGCACATCAGCAAATTAAGCATCATCTGCTGTAGGAACTCATGCGGCTCGGAGGAGACCACCTGTGCGAATGAATGACGGATCGGCCTGACCCTTTTCCCTGCCAGCGACTTGGCACAGCAGGGCTTGAGCTGAAACAGATGCAGAATGGACTTCATCATTACCGAAGAGGTGGAGCCATACCGCCGCTGTATTCTGAAGCTTTATGGACGATATGTCATTTTCCCAAGTAAAGTAATTTAATTGAATGTATAGTGTTTGTAAATATAATTTTTTTTTTTTTATGCTCGGTTTTCATAAGGTTAATTTAGTCGACTAAAATGAATACTATTTTAGTCTAAAAAAAAAATACTACTAAAACGAAAAAATAAATAAAATGGAGACAACAAAAACAATTGAGACGCCAAAAAACAACAACTATTGAGACAACTAAAATACGAATAAAATTAAAATGGTATTTTAGTCAAAAGACTAAGGGCCAGATTCTTGTAGATCGGCGTATCTGTCAGCGGATAGTAAAGTATTTACGGTACGCCGCCGCAACTTTGGACGCAAGTGCAGTATTCTCAAAGCACTTGCGTCCTAAGTTAGGGCGGCGTAGCGTAAATGTCCCGGCGTAAGCGCGCCTATTTCACATGTGGCGGTGTTGGGTGTGTTTTATGTAAATTACTAGTGACCCCACGTACTTGACGTTTTTAACGAACGGCGCCGTCCGTGGACGTATCCCAGTGCGCATGCTCAAAATTACGCCGCAAATACACGTTTCGACGTGAACGTCATTTACGCAAAGCCCTATTCGCGAACGATTGATGGAAAATTCTACGCTGTCCCGACGTCCATACTTAACATTGCGTACGCCTCACCTATGCAAAGTTACGCCTCATATAGCAGGGGTAACTTTACGCTTGCGCAAACGACGTAAATTACGACGACCAGGCGCAATTACGTTCGGGAATCGGCGTATCTAGCTCATTTGCATATTCGACGCGTGAATCGGCGGAAGCGCCACCTAGCGGCCAGCGTAAATATGCAACTTAGATACGCCGTGCTTCTTAGAAGTTACGTGGCGTATCTCGAGATACGCCGACGTAACTCTGCTGAGAATCTGGCCCTAAGACTGAGGCTGCATTCACACCTGAGCGTTTTGTCGCCTGAAGCGTGACGCTCAAAGACGCTAGAGGGGAAAAATAACATTATTCTCTATGGAGATGGTTCACATCTCCACCGCAAAACGTTGTACACCGAACGCCTGAATTTCAAACAAGTCCCGGACCCTTTTTCGACGCGCGTATCGGGCGGCTTGGGCGTTTTCCATAGCCCACAATGACCTGTACAAAAACCGCGGTTTGAAACACCGCAAATAGCCTACGCATAGGTGTGAATGCTGCCTTAAACTAAATAGAAATTTGACCTCAAAATGAACCCTGGTCTGTAGTGCATGTTCATACCTCAATACCAGGGGTCTCCAAACTTTTCAAACAAAGGGCCACTTTATTGTCCTTCAGACTTAAGGAGGGCCGGATTGTGGCCAGCAGGGGCAGAAAATGTCCCGGGCCCAGCATCAGTGAGAATAAATATGGCCTCAGGGTTGGTGGTCAATAGGAGAATTATTCCCCCTATTAGTAGGAGGAATAGTATTTCATCATTGGTATCCATGATAGTGCCCCATTGTTGGTGTCAGTGGCAGGAACAGTGCCTCATATCAGTGAAAGGAGTTGTCCCCCAAGGGCCGGATTAAGACTGGCAAAGGGCCACATCTGGCCCTCAGGCCGCAGTTTGGAGACCCCTGCTCAATACCATAAATAACAACATATTAGTAATTATTGTTCACTCCAACAGTGTATATATTGAGTTTGTAGAGAAATGTTAACTAAATAATTACACTCATTAGATTTTAAACGACTAAAATTCGTTTTAGTCGACTAAAATGTACTGGGGATTTTAGTCGACTAAATACGACTAAAACGAAAACAATTGCAGTACACTAAAATGGGACTAAAACTAAAACATTTTAGTCCTAAAACTAATGGCCCATACACACGATCCGAATATCGGCCGATGGATCGTACGACTTTTTTCGCTTAATAATCGCAAGTAAAATAAAATAGGTTATTAAACTCACGAAAATTCTCGTACGACAGAAAAAAAAGATCGGAAGTGATGTCACGTGTTGTAATGTATTTGTATTGTAATTGTCGGACGACGGCTGTCCTGACTAAACGAAAATCGTACGATATGACATCGTACGAGGAAAATTATCGCACATGTCCGATCGAAAAATATCGGATGAACGGTCGTGATCGGCTCTCGAAAGTAGTGTACACACGATCCGAAAATCGTACGATCCATCATCGGACGATCGTTTTCGCCCGATATTCGGATCGTGTGTATGGGCCATTAGGCCGGATTCACACTTGTGCGGTGCGAATTTCATCTCTCTTATCTCTGCAAAGAGATAAGAGAACTGTTCAGCAGATCCATTGCGTTTTAACTGCAGATTAGTTACGAATTTGGAGACCTGGGAGGGGGGGAGTGTATTGAGCTGAATGAGACAAATCCTGAAGAGAAATGAACACATCTGCGAATCGGCTGCGTGCCATAGAAGAAAATGGGCCTGAATTTGCACCTGAGCCGCACCGCAGGGTCTAAAAGACGCACACGTTTTTTCTGCAATGCGCAGTGCGAATGCATCACACATATGTGAAAACGATGTATTTAGAAATGTTCTGCGTATTGGATGCGGTTTAAGCCGCACTCCAATTCCCATAGGTGTGAACCCGGCCTCAAACTGAATCGAAATTTGCTGCCAAAATGAACGCTGTTTTTTACTATGACATGAAGAACCTGTTTTAGATCTGAATGGCTAAGGGGAACAGATTTCTGAGAGCTGAAAACCTTAGCGGGGGGGGGGGGGCTAGTAAAAATGGTTCATGTTTAAAGTGTAAAGAGGGGCGTAGATAAGTGGGTTTTGGGGGTTCGAAGCCCCCAAAAGTGTCCCTCTCTGGTGGTTAATCGGCAGGACCTGTGACATGCTGAGAGCTGTTGGGAGACCGCAGAGAAAGGAAAGAATAGGCCACATGGATGAATCATGCAGGACGTGGTAAGCCAGGCTCCCCCAAGACTTTTATTGGGTTTATGCCCCTTGCTGCTTCTGATCATCACATGGTAAAGAGCCGATGTGATTGGCTCTTTACCCCCGATTTGTGATGAGAACACATCGATCACGGAGTGTGCCAGGCGCACGGTTCTGGGAAGACATCAATAGACGCCCTCCCAGAAGTGGGCGACCACGCCGAAGACGTCATTTAGCTATAGCATGGATGGCAAGAGGTTAAAGGGGTGTTCCAGACAAATGTTATGTTTATTAAAAGTCAGCAGCTACAAAAAGTGTAGCTGCTGGCTTTTAATAAACAATCAGTTACCTGCTTCAGCATTCCAGCGACGCACCGGCCGGGGCTCCGCTCCGCTCCCCCCCTCCCTGGCCGGCATCCTCATTGCTACTGTGGGCACCCGGCCATGACAGCTTTCGGCTTCACGACCGGGCACCCACTACGCATGCGCGAGCAGGACTGCGCATGCGCGGGCGGCACTGCGCCGTCCCATTGGACAGGCGATCTCCTAGGACCTGGCAGTGTCCTAGGCCATCGACTACAGGGAGGGGCTGCAATAAAGCGATTAAGCTTAATCGCCTTACCAGCCCATCGGCGGAAGGAGGAAGTGGCACAGGAAGTCCCACTCCTCCTGAAGCCCCCACTCCCCCTCCAAAAAAATGGCATGCCAAATGTAGCATGTAAGGGGGTGAGGAATAGGATAAGCGGAAGTTCCATTTTTGGGTGGAACTCTGCTTTAAGAGAAGGCGACTCAATCCCGAAATGGTTCCTTTTCCAGTGTACAGCTAGATTTAGGTCTCTGAGCCTACAGAGCCAGTCCTTTGTTCGAAATGTTGAGGACTTTGAACTTTAAAAATGTTGCTAGAGTAACAGTAAATTCATTCTGCTGGCAGGAAAGTAAACACGGTAGATTTGTTGTAGATAGTATTGTAGTTTAGTTAGTTAGGACACGTCCTTGAGCTGTGGCTGATTTACCTCCTGTTTGATGGTGCCTACATGGTTCTGAGCCAATTCCACTTGGAGGAGCCAGTGGTATTACACCAATGATCTTCATAGTTCTCTGTAAGGGGGGCATTCTTACCACTACTGTAAAAAAGGGTATTCTTCTCACTGACCACCAAAGTAAGGGGCATCGTTCCCACTGACCCCCAATGAATGGGTTTTATCAGGGGTTCCCCGAGACCTGAACATTTATTTTTAGGGTTCCCCAGCGGTAAAAAGGTTAAAGGCTGCTCTAGACACAAAAAACAAACTCCTGCGCACGAATGGATTGTCCAGTAATCAATGTTCCATGGAGAAAATTCCAAAAATGGTAACAGTGGCCTTGCTGCCCTTCATGGATGGGGAATATCCTAGTAGCAGAAAGGAGCCAGCTGAGCTCTGATGAAGAGGTCTCTGTAGCCTCGAAACGCGTAAGCCGGCAGTGACACACCTTCATTCCCCCCATTTGGACTGTGGCTCGAGGGATATCTACTTTAGTGTTGTCGACAAGCCCATTATGCTGCTTCTTTTGTGAGTAGTTTTTTTATTACATTTTTTCATTAAATTGTCTACGGTAACACACTAGGCTGGTGCGCCTTTTTTCTTCTCTTCCCTCCTTTTCTGTCCATTTACACTCGCCTACCTCCAATCCAAAAAAAACAGAAGGGAATTCATCCCCTTCCATCTGGGCAGATCAGAGGGCCTATAGTATAGCCGTGACCTGTCATCCGCCCGCTCCACTCTTTGTGGCCCGCCACTGGTTACCAAGTTGCTTAAGTGGCCCACGCTATTCAAAAGTTTGGGCACCCCTGCTCTATTGTGTAGCACACCCCTTCAACCCTCCTCCTCCACTCGCTTTGCTTCTCTCCGTTCAGCCTCTGCTGCTGGTGGGAACTCGACTTCTCTCCGCTCGGCTGTTCCTGGTGGGAACTTGACCTAATCCTTGTCAGTTCAGTAGCGGCCCATAGACATGTGCAAAAGGAAAAAAATGTGTTTTGTTTTGTTTTAATTCGTTATTTAAATAATTTCGTTGAGTTAGATTTGTTAAATTTGTTTTTATATAAATATATTGCGCACAGCCTAAAATATATATATATATCTATGTGTAGGCAGCCAACACAACAAGGAAAATTGTAAAAGTAAATGTGAAAATAAGTGTAGCGCCAAAATGGAAAAATCCACTTGTGAAGTGAATCTACTTAAAGTGGAGTTCCACCCATTTTTTTATGTGTGTCTGTGCTGCATGCCCTAATCTCATAGTGTTCAGAATGGACAATTTTTATTTATTTTGTTGCTTGTAAATACCTTTATTTTGTAGTC
This sequence comes from Rana kukunoris, assembly GCA_029574335.1. Taxonomy (NCBI): domain Eukaryota; kingdom Metazoa; phylum Chordata; class Amphibia; order Anura; family Ranidae; genus Rana; species Rana kukunoris. Next base: position 15,409 of record JAJQKJ010002498.1, read on the forward strand.
CTTCATTACTTCCTCCTCCTCATTAGCCTAGGCCAGGGGTAGGCAACCTCGGCTCTCCAGCTGTGATGAAACTACAAATCCCATCATGCCTCTGCCTCTAGGAGTCATGCCTGTGATTGTCAGGGTCTTGCAATGTCTCGTGGGACTTGTAGTTTCAAAACAGCTGGAGAGCCGAGGTTGCCTACCCATGGCCTAGGCTATTAAGTCACAAGGCTATTTGCAAGGGTTTCTGGGATAGGCATCATGTTTCCCAGTCGTCCTTGCAAACCTGACTGAAACCTATTACATCGCTTGTGCAGCACTGAGCATGTGCGAGATATGCAAAGCTGAAATCCAGGAAGTCATACAGTCTGGCTTCATGATGCCCACACTTAACCACTTAAGACCCGGACCAATACGCTGGTAAATGACCCAAGGTGTTTTTGCGATTCGGCACTGCGTCGCTTTAACAGACAATTGCGCGGTCGTGCGACGTGGCTCCCAAACAAAATTTGGGTCCTTTTCTTCCCACAAATAGAGCTTTCTTTTGGTGGTATTTGATCACCTCTGCGATTTTTATTTTTTGCGCTATATACAAAAATAGAGCGACATTTTTGAAAAAAAAAACACTATTTTTTACTTTTTGTTAAAAAAAAAATCAAATAAACGAAATTTTAGTCAAACATTTAGGCCAAAATTTATTTAGCCACATGTCTTTAGTAAAAAAAAAAATCGCAATAAAAAAAAATAGCTACCTAGCGGGAACAGCGGCACTAATACAGCGATCAGAAAAATGATCGCTTAGTGACGCTGGCAATAGGGAGTGAAAGGGTTAACTAGGGCGGTGATCAGGGGGTTAAAACTTTATGAGGGGGGGTGGGGGGGCTATCCTGAACCTAACACTAACTGTTTTTTACACTGCCTGTCACACTGACACTAAATGCAGTGATTAGATCACTGCATTCAGTGACACTGTGACAGGGGGGTGGGGGGGGGCGATCACAAGGGGTTAATGTGCCTATGTGAGTGTGTGTCAGTGTTGTGTTGGTGCACACTTACTTGTCATGTCTTCTCTCATCAGCAGCGCTGGGAAACAGCGCTGCGATGAGAGGTGACATCATTTCCTCCTTCCTGTGTAAACACAGGAGGAAGTGACAGGTTGGGAGCGCGCTCCCATTGGCTGGGAGCGATCGCGGGGGGGCAGGTATTCGCCGACATCCGCCCCCAGATCCCGGATCGCTCCCGGAGCCAGGGGGACCCCCGCACGCCGCGGAGGGGGTCCCGATGGGACCCCCGAACCGCACTTAGGCGGGGACGTAAATTTACGCCCTTGTGCCTGTACGTGCCATTCTGTGGCCGTATATGTGCGTGCGGGGGTCCTTAAGTGGTTAAGATGGCCACAGTCTATTTCTAGATTATAAACTAAATGCTGTAACAACCTAACAAAACGGACCTTAGTTTACAGACTAACTTTACTAGAATACATTAAAGAGGAGTTCCACCCTAAAAAACAACTTTTGTTTAATCCCCTCCCCCTCCCCCTTACATGCCACATTTGGCATGTAATTTTTTTTGGGGGGGGGGTAGTGGGGGCTTCAGTAGGAGTGGGACTTCCTGTCCCACTTCCTGCTTCCGCCGAGGGGCTGGTTAGGCGATTAAGCCTTAATCGCCTACACCAGCCCCTCCCTGTAGGCGATCACATGGGACACATGACAGGTCCCATGCGATCGCCTCTCCAATCAGCGGCGAGCCGCGCGCATGCACAATGCGGCTCGCGCAGGCGCAGTGGGTGCCCGGCCGTGAAGCCGATGGCTGCTACGGCCGGGGAGGGGGGCAGAGGAGCGGAGCCCCGGTCGGCGCGTCGCTGGAACGCAGGAGCAGGTAAGTGAGTGTTTATTAAAAGCCAGCAGCTACACTTTTTGTAGCTGCTGACTTTTAATAAACATAAAAATGGTCTGGAACACCCCTTTAAGCTTGTGTATTACAGTGGTATTTATATTTAAAAAGTGAAATTGTGGGTGGAACTCCCCTTTAAGACAGGGAAAACCCTGGGACACTGTGCTCCTCTTCCACCAAAGATGGACAGGTTGACCACACTAGGGTGGCCCGTATATGGTAGAGGTGAAAGACTGAGTAGAAAAGATTGTTTTTAGAAAACTTTCCTACAATATCTGTAAGTGTTATCAACCTTATCGTGAAAGGTAAATATGGTACAACGACTCATATAAGTAAAGGAAAACTAGTGAGTAATTATCGCAGTGTAAACATAAAACTGTGGTTGATAAGTGAATGAACACCAGCAGTGTGTTGGTATGCTTCAGGTGTCCCAGAGGAGACAACCAGAAAACACTTATGCTGTGTTAATATGTGAAAATACAAAACACAAAAAGTGTATATCAAGTGGTGATTATACCTCTAAGTCAGGGGTGTCAAACTCAATTTCATCGTGGGCCGCATCAGCATTATGATGGCCCTCAAAAGGGCCGGATGTATCTGTAATATTAGATGTCCAGCGCATCCCCTCCCCCTTACATTAGATGTCAAGAGCCACCCCACCATCAGAAGTTGAGTCCCCTACTCTCCCTTACATCTCAGTGCACCCCCCTTTCCTTATGCTGCTGCTGGGAAGAAGTTGGATGCATTGCTTGAAAGCAGAAAGTAAGGGTCTGGAGAGGTGCGAGGGCCACATTTGGCCCGCGGGCCTTGTGTTTGCCACCTCTGCTCTAAGTGATCATATATGCACTTCAGACATATCTAGTCCATACCCAACTGTCAGTATGTTAATATGGATTAAACAAAGAAAGATCACATAGTAATTAGATGACAAATTACAACCAATCATAAACTGGTAACGAGCCTCATGCACTTGGAAAATACAGTTGAAACACCCCAGCTCAAATCGCCTAGTTTCTAAATACCAATCTAATCGTTCTCTTCGTTCTTCTCAAGACCTCCTGCTCTCTCATCACCTCCTCCCATGCTCGTCTACAGGACTTTTCCAGGGCCTCTCCAAGCCTATGGAACTCCTTACCCCAATCTGTCCGTCTATCTCCTTCTCTATTAGCTTTTAGAGGATCCCTGAAAACCCTCCTCTTCAGAGAAGCCTACCCTACCCACAATCTAATACTGTATTTACATTTTGTCCATCTGATCACCCCCCCACATCTACTACCCTTTGTTCCACTTGACCCTCCCTTTTAGATTGTAAGCTCTAACGAGCAGGGCCCTCCGATCCCTCCTGTATTGATTTGTATTGTAACTGTACTGTCTTCCCTAAAGGTTGTAAAGCACTGCGCAAACTGTTGGCACTATATAAATCCTGCAGAATAATAATGATATTTATCAGGAGTCCATGCGGATGGCCGTCGCTAATTCTTGCGAGATTTGTTTATGTTCATTGCCATCACAACGGGGCGGGCACTTCCGACGGCGACGCCCGTTGTGATGGCAACGCCGTAAAGTTTACGGCGCTGTGCGCCATACATAATGCGCCTGTGCGGGAATGGGCGGCGCATGCTGGTAGCTCAGCATCACCGCAGCCCGGAACTGTCTGCTTGTGGGCTTCACATGCCCACAGGCAAGATGAAAACCGACAGAGAAAAATTATATAACTCCCCGGACATTGGGATATATATAGTGAAAAAATAAGTGAGTGTTACATTTAAATTGTATAAACTTACGAATTGTTTAAAAAAAAATAAAACTGGCTTGTTTCCTGTGCCCCTGTAGCTCAGGCCAAATGAGGTACTGCAGGCCAATGTTTGGTTTTTCTCAGCTCCTGCACCCCCGTACCTCAGGTCAAAAGAGGTACTGCAGGCCTATTTAGCTTGAATTCTGCACGTCTTTGAGTCACGTCTGTGAGTCAACACTCGCAAATTGAGTCAGAATTTAAAAAAAAAGTTGTTTGCAAATCAAAACGCTCTCAAACCAAGTTACTCTTAACCACGTAAGGACCCGCCACTGTACATATACGTCCTTTTTTTAAAGATGGACATCTCGGTAATGGCAGCAGCTGCTGCCACAACCGAGATATCCATCTTTTTTTTATTTTTATGTATTTTTATAAATTTTTTTGCATAACATACAAGACATACATTTCTTGGCACAACACCAACTGAAACCTTCGGTCAACATGACTGGCAAAAAACACATACTAACCTAGTACCAGCGCCAACATCGAACATCAGTCGTGGCAAAAATGCCCCCCCCCCCTTTTACTCAGTTCCCGTCCCCCTCTTTATTCATTAAAAGTAGACCGAATGTGCTTATACAGCCTCCCGAGATATCCATCTTTACAGTGAGCGGTCCTGTTAACGATAACGGCGGTCTCCGCGGCGGATTCGCCGCAAAATCGCCGTTATCGGTGGCGGGAAAGGCCCCTCCCGCCTCTCTCCCGTGCCCTCGGCCGCTTACCGGAGCCGTCGGTAGCGGCGGAGGCGATCGGGTCCTTTTGCCGTCGGTGTGGGGATGCGAGTGAGGACAAGATGGCCCCCACCCGTCCCTATAGCTTTGCTGGGCGGAAGTGACGTCAAAACGTCAGACCCGCCCAGCGTCTTAAAGAAACATTTTTTTTGTCATTTGAAAAAATGACAGTTTCAATTTTTTTATTCTTTTGAATTTTAAGTCTAAATATGAGATCTGAGGTCTTTTTGACCCCCAGATCTCATATATAAGAGGACCTGTCATGCTTTTTTCTATTACAAGTTTACATTCCTTGTAATAGGAATACAAGTGATCAATTTTTATTTATTTTTTTCAGTGTAAAAAATAATAAAATAAATAAGAAAACAAATATTTTTTTTTTTAAAGCGCCCCGTCCTGACAAGCTCGCACGCAGAAGCGAACGCATACGTGAGTAACGCCTGTATATGAAAACGGTGTTCAAACTACACAAGTGAGGTATCGCCGCGATCGTTAGAGCGAGAGCAATAATTCTAGCCCTAGACCTCCTCTGTAACTCAAAAAATGCAACCTATAGAATTTTTTAAACGTCGCCTATCGAGATTTTTAAGGGTAAAAGTTTGACGCCATGCCACGAGCGGGCGCAATTTTTAAGCGTGACATGTTGGGTATCATTTTACTCGGCGTAACATTATCTTTTACAATTCCTTAAAAAAATTGGTCTAACTTTACTGTTGTCTTATTTTTGTAATTAAAAAAAGTGAATTTTTTTCAAAAATAGTGCGCTTGTAAGACCGCTGCGAAAATACGGTGTGACAAAACGCATTGAAATGACCGCCATTTTATTCTCTAGGGTGTTAAAACTCCCAAACATGATATATATTTTTTTCTAAGTAATTTTCTAGCAAAACAAAATGTTTTAGTCTCGTAAACACGAAATCTGAAAAACACCCTCGGTCCTTAAGTGGTTAAAGCCCACACACGTCTTCGATTGTGTCCCCCTATAACAGGGATGACCCGATCGATGCAGCCGCCACAGTGAAGCACGGCCATTTTTTACGACAAAATTAGAGCATGTTCGAAATTCTTAATGACCATTTTTTACATCGTGAAAAATGTTCCGGAGCCCACACACGATCGTTTTTAACCACTTAAGGACCGCCCACGCCATATATACGTCGGCAGAATGGCGCGGCTGGGCAGATCCAACGTACGGTCCGAAGCTCCAGGACCCGCGGACCCGGAGCTAAGTGAACGGGGAGAGCCGTGTGTAAACGCGGCTTCCCCGTGCTTCACTGTGGCGGCTGCATCGATCGTGTCATCCCTGTTATAGGGGGACACAATCGATGACGTCAGACCTACAGCCACACCCCCCTACAGTTGTAAACACAAAACCCCTTAAGCGCCCCCTTGTGGTTAACTCCCAAACTGCAAATGTCATTTTCACAATAAACAATGCATTTTAAATGCATTTTTTGCTGTGAAAATGATAATTGTCCCAAAAATGTGTCAAAAGTGTCCGCCATAATGTCGCAGTCACGAAAAAAACGCTGATCGCCGCCATTAGTAGTAAAAAAAAAAAAAATGCAATAAAACTATCCCCTATTTTGTAAACGCTATAAATCTTGCGCAAACCAACCGATAAACGCTTATTGCGATTTTTTTTTTTTTACCAAAAATAAGTAGAGGAATACGTATCGGCCTAAACTGTGGAAATTTTTTTTATATACATTTTTGGGGATATTTATTACAGCAAAAAGTTAAAAACTAAATAGAAATTTGACTTCAAAATGAACACTGGTCTGTAGTGCATGTTCATACCTCAATGCCATAAATAATAACATATTGGTAATTATTGTTCACTCCAACAGTATATATTGAGTTTGTAGAGAAATGTTAACCAATGCCTTACAATTTAATTACACATTAGATTTTAAACAACTAAAATTTTTTTTAGTCGACTGAAATGTACTAGAGATTCTGTTAGAGAGAAAAACTAAAACTAGCGGCGCTTTACGCCCCCGCACTGTCAGTGTGAAAGGGCTCTTGGTTCATCTCATTATACATCACATCTGTAGACGGACTACTGAGGCGCAGGAAGGGACAGGGGCTGTGTATCCTATGCAATCTATCATGCCATAAAACATCTAGAGCAGGGGCAGTCCAGAGCATGTGTAAAGGGATGCCTGGGATGCCATTCCCCTGAACACTGACTTACCTTGATTCTCTCTGTGTGCAGCCTGAGATAGAGACGGGAGGGGGAGGCATCCCAACTAGAGTTGGTGGAGACAGAGCGGGATCCAAGACTCCCAGTGTGAGGAATTCATTCCTGCACATCAGCACTCAGCAGCCACTGAAAACGAGAACCCTTGTGTCAGGAAGAGGAGCGGCCCCTCCCCCGAGCACTGCCAGGCTGGACAGGCTGCCCTATGCTCACACATCAGTTCTGGACGGACACACACCTATGCTCAGAACACTAGTTCTGGACGGACACAAACAAGGAGAGAAGGAAGGAGGGGAGAACTCTGGCACTTCGGCGCCCCCCACCTCTGCAGGCGCCCGGGTGCAATGCACCCTGCCTAGGATCGGCCCTACGTCCGGCCACCAAAGGGTTCATTTGCAAAGCGGCCGTTGATCACAATGGACTTTGATGCAAGTCTTTGGAGGAAGTCATTGGCAAGCCATGGTGAGGGTTAGGAGACTGTCAGACCCAAAACCTGGTAACGGAAGACTGTTTAAAATGTAGCCCCAAAGCGAGGATTAGTTACAGAAACGAGCCAAAAGCCTTATAACAGATGCAAGAGACCAAAAAAAAAAAATGTCAGGCTGTATCTGCATGGAGAAAACATTACCAAGTTTAATTATGGAAAATATGCATCTGCGCTCAAAGCTGTTGGTATCCAAGTAAGTAAAACTGTCTTCTAAGCGTGATTAACTACTTCTGAGCGCAAAGAGACACCCAGATGGCGGCTCGTTCCATTTTTTTTTTTAATTATTAGTTTTTTTTTCCTTTTTTATTTATTTATTCGAAATTCATATGCGGAGGGACGATGGAGCAGATTGGAATCTGAAAGCTTGAAAGGAGAATCGCCGGGGTAAATCATACCGCCGGGGCTATAAACAAAAGCTTTGGCGATTTATGTTGAACCTTCCATATGCGGAGTCTGCGCCGGCGTTGAAAAAACGTTTCGGCGCGCCAATGAGAGAATGGACATAAACTGTGTCCCGGGATGCCTGCTGCACACCTGTTGGGAGATTTCAACGACACAAAGTCAAAGAGTTGAAAAACGCAGATGTAGGAACTGAGATAACTGCTAAACGATTTGTAAAATAAATGCGCGTGCGCTCGGTGTTCGCCCCCCCCCCCCCTTTAGAATAAAACTGCGGCCAGGCTATGAACATTCAAGTTTTAACAGATTCAGAATATTTTATTAATCCCAAAGGGTAAATTATTGAATTCAGATATATTCAGATCAAGCAGTAAGCGTGCTGAAAAACAAGCCATCACAGACAGCTGTAGCTGTAGGTACTGTGGAGAAATTCATCCTCAAATTTCACTAAGAGACCTTTCACACTGAGGCAGTTTTTTAGGCGGTTTTTTTTTTGTGCTAGAAATAGCGCCTGAAAACTGCCTCCCATTCATTGCAATGAGTGCTTTCACACCCGGGGGCTGCGCTTGCGGGACGTTAGAAAAAGTCCTGCAAGCAGCATCTTTAGGGCATTGCAATGAATGGGCATCGCTTCGGAAAAGTGCTTCGGAAGAGCTGCAACACAGGACTATTTATCCCCTTCTTTGTGGTTAAAAGCACCCCCGCTAGTGGCCGAAAAGCCTAGGGGGAGGGATTATAGACCTGGCCGGCAGCCAGTATCAGGTAATTACTGAGATCAGCTGGCTGCTGGGATAAACCCGCTGGTGGCCGACGGAACTGCACCCTTTGGCCCTCGGAGTAACAGTGCCACCAGCAGGTGTCGCATCAGCCTTTCATTTATTTAGTGTTCTTGCATAGGAAGATCACTTACTATTATCTCACATATATATTATTATTCTTATAGCCAAATCTACCACCCTAACTCCTCCCACGGTTTTTACACTACATAGACGAGTAATATACCGAAAACATGCGGATTATTCCCGATCGGATTGCTATTACTTTGTGGAACGTTTTGCCGAATCGTTCGCAAAATATCGTCATTTTTGCAGCAAATTTTTTTCCCCATAGGAATTATTTTTTCCCATTAGAGTGTGGAGATTACGAAAAATGAAAAATCAGGACATGATTTCTAAACTGATTACTCCCTCATTTTCAAGCCGACCTACACAAATCTTATATCAAAACGTTCAGCTATCCCTGCTGCCACTACACGCCATAGTCCTAATTGTTTTCACAATACGGCCATTTGTTTGCAAACCACGCCATCCATGGAGACACCTAAAATTTGAAAGGCAATATTTAAACTGTGACTGTGCCGTTAATTTTAATATTTCAGAGACATACTATACATCAAAATGTAGGTCCGGGTCTTGTGATTCTCACAATATAAAGATATTCACTGTACGATTTAAAGTTTTTAAAATACAATCGTTTGAAGGAGGACAATTATTCAAAAAAGGGCAAAAATCTCTGGTCTCTGCTTAGAGGCTGCATATAAACAAACATTGGTTTCCTAGGAAACGCTGAGGTAATTAAAACTCCTCCCACACAGCTATGAGGAGATTCTATAGCTCCTCCCACACAGCTGTGAGGTGAATTTGGCTCTGCGTAACTTCTGCATATAGCAACCGTCCAAAGCAACCAGTCCATAGCAGCCAGTTTACCATAGACTGAATTCCGGTGGTCGATTGAACTCATGGGTGGTAAATTGCTTCATTTCTGACCTTTGTTTTCAGTGGTATCTGTGATTCTCCGCTGATCAAAAGTGGCTACAAATTGCCACACAGCGGTGGGATCTGTGAGTCTCAGCTGCTCAAAGGTGGCTACATATTGCCACGTAGGGGCCACGCAGCAGTGGGATCTGTGACCCGAACACAGATCCTCGTGACCCTGGTACCATGTGATCGCTGTGACCAATCACATGACGGTTGTAAAAGAATGGCTTTCAATCATAGCTTTGGTGTACTATTGTGACGATCTCTGAGATTGGTCACAGTGATCACATGGCACAGGACTGATCACAACGGACCTGTACCATGTGATAGCTGCGGTTATTCACAGCTATCACAATGGCACATGAATAGATGCCTTTGACAGTTTTACATATCTGAGCAGCTATAGTGAGATTGTACTGCTTTGGTGACGGTATGTAAAAAAAACAATTAAAAATGTTAAAAAAAATTAGAGCAAAAGAAATGTAAAATAAATGAAAAAATACATCTTTATATATAATAGTTTAACCAACAAAAACCTTTATTTCTTATGAGTGTAACCACTTCAATACCGAACACTTTCACCCCCCTTGCTGTCCAGGTTGATTTTCGTTGTCACACTTTGAATGCCAATTACCCAGTCATGCAACACCAGGGGAGGGCTGGCAGTCTTAGGCCTGGGGGGAAAGTCCAGTCAAGTGGCCAATTGAACCACTGAATCAGCTCACCATCCATGGCCCATCTGATTTTTCAATGCAGCCTCACCAGTGCCCATCAGTGCGGCCAAGTCCAGTGTCCATCAATGCAGCCTGATCACTGGTGCAGGTTACATGGGATGTATGGGGGGGGGGAGAAGGGGGTCAGCTAGGGGTGTCAGGGTCTCTGAATGAATGAAAAACGTATATAGCGCGGCACATGCGAACTGAATCGCCTCTCGCCTCAGTGATCTCAGCTCAGCAGGTCCTTGCACGCAACGGCCTCCTGGAGGGGGGGCTAATGCTCCTGGGTCAAGTTGCAGGCAGCTCCCAGCCCTGCGTCCTGGTTCCCTGGCACGCCCTGCCTCTGCCTGCTTCCAAGAATCCGGTCCCAGGAAGTTGTAGTTTCCTCTGCGCTGCTCTGTTTTCCACCCACCGGGAGCTTTAAGCATGGACTACAACTCCCGGAATGCAACAGCTAGGCCGCGTACACACGATGAGACATGTCTGCTCAAACATGTCCGACGGACCGTTTGCAGCGGACATGTCTCATCGGATTTTAGTCCGATGGCGTGTACACACCATCGGACGAAAATCCCCTCGGGCTGAGGACTGGGTGACGTGGCGGTGACGTTGACGCCGCCACGTCACCACTCCAGGAAGTAAAATACTTCCACGCATGCGTCGAATCCATTCGACGCATGCGCGGAGATTTCTGTCCGCTGGTTAGTGTACTTGAAAGCATGCTTTGAAATTTGTCCGCTGGGAAAACATGTCCGCTAGCCCGTACACACGATCGGAGATGTCTGCTGAACCGGTCCGTCGGACCAGTTTCAGCAGATAAATTTGATCGTGTGTACGCGGCCCTAGTGGTCGGCCCGACTTCCAGAAATAAAAAATAAAATGGTAGCGGGCATTTTGAACATAAGTTAGGGTGGCCTGGGAGGCAATTGCCACCATGCCCCCCGGCCCAGCCCTCCCCTGTGCAACACTGTACCCAAATGAAACATAATAATATAATTAAAAAAAGAAAATGTGTGTGTGTGTATATATACTGTATATATATATATATAATCTCTCATGCAAAAAAATAGCATGAAATAATTGCACGTCTGTGAGATATTTCTGTAAAATGACAATTTCGATGAGAAAATGAGACGGGCCGAGGAAGCGGTTAAACGAGCGCGGCTCAGTGGGTTCTGCCCCCTTTGTCTGGCTGTTGTGGTGACCTTACTAATGTAAAGTTGTTTTGTTGCATTGTATGTCTCCGGGTCCGGAATGTGCTCTTTATGCAGGCAGCTCCGATGTCCCGCGGCGATAATCCCGTGTTTGTGTGTTTTTTTTGTGCCTAGCTTTAGTAAAAGGAAGGTCCCCTGCAGAGAGGGGCAGTTTTGATCACATCAGAGAGGAAAGATACAGGGAAGCGTTGCGGATTGTTGACCAGAACACAAGATTTTTTTTTTCTCAAAGGATGAAGGGTGTTCTTCCAGCTGCAACACATGTTATTGCTGCAATAAGACAATATTTTATTTTTTATTTTTTCTCAATCAAATTTTTATTGAAATTCAATAAAAGTGTTACAGTAACATAAAAAGTCTTGATGAAACATTGAGTGATGAAATTATATTCAGCTGTCATCACGCCTGTACATCCCCTACGGAACAGAGCAGTTTTTACATTTACGGAAGCTTTGGGCCTGTGTATTCAGAAAAAATTAAATTGTCATAGATGTCAAGATAACAAAATCATTTTTTTTTTTTTTCAGAATATTGTTTTTTTTAACGCATTCCATTAACTACAATCACAAAATAATGCATTTTTCCTTTTTTAATTTTTAATTTGTTTTTAGTTAAAACAAGCCTTCTTTTGCTGATATTACTGTCTTCCAAATATATATATATATAAAAAAAAAAATCTTATTTGCAATCTGTAGTCACATTTCCGGAAGAGTCGGGCTGTTTGTTCAGAAAAAAAAAATGTTTAATTGTCATTAAGATAACAAAATTATGCATTTTCCTTTCTTTTTTTTTTTTTTTTTTTTTTTTTTTGAATATTGTCTTGCAAATTTTTTTATGTTTTAGCATTCTATGGTCATTAATTAAGATAAGAAAATGTATGCATTTTCCTCTTTTTTTATTTTTACCAGATTAATTTCTTGAAAACTTTTTTTTTTTTTACTTTTTATTAGGGCTGTGGAAATTAACTATTAATTCATCGATTTAATCTTTATTTTTTTTTTTGATCGATCAAAATTATTTTGATTGGTACTCACCTCTCCTGGAGTTCCGTCGGAGATCCGGTGACGTCAAGGACACCAGCGGGGCTTGCCGTGTCCATCTGATGGGCTCCTTTGCTGTGCCTTCATATCTGCAGGCCGGCGGGACCTTACTATCTGCCACACACAAGGGCTGGTACACTTCCCTCTATCGCTTCCCTCCTACACTCTGGGGTTCTATTTCTGCCGCCTGAAATTGAGAAGAATAAAAAAAAAAAAAAAAAAAAATATATAAACAAAAATAAATATAAAATAAACACTTATATATAAAAAAAAACGGGGGGTTGCCATCCGGGGCCCTGGGGACCTCTGGGCCCTTTTATAATAATATATATATATATATATATATATATAAAAAAAAGGGGGGGGTTGTCATCCAGGGCCCTGGGGATCTCCAGACCCCTAAAGAAAAATTGGCTCTTTAATAAAAAATAAAATAGAAATATATTAAAAAATATATATTTTCATAAAAAATAAATAAAAAAGGGGGGGGGGTTGCCATGGGAACCCCTGGACCCCTTACAGGTGTACTGCCTGTACCCCCCTGATGGCGGCCCCTTTCTATGGTCATTAATTAAGATAAATTAATAAAAAAGGAAAATGCATTATTTTGGGGGTTTAGGAACTAGTTGTGGTGACCTGGGAGGGGGGCCTCAGGGGATTGTCTTAAAGGGGTTGTAAAGGATCCCCCCCCCCCCCTAAATAGCTTTCTTTACCTTAGTGCAGTCCTCCTTCACTTACCTCATCCTTCCATTTTGCTTTTAAATGTCCTTATTTCTTCTGAGAAATCCTCACTTCCTGTTCTTCTGTCTGTAACTCCACACAGTAATGCGGGGCTTTCTCCCTGGTGTGGAGAAAGCCTCTTGAGGAGGGAGGGGGCAAGCAGGTCAGGACGCTCTCTACTTTGCAGATAGAGAAACGAGCTGTGTGTTAGTGGGCGTCCTGACACTCCTGTAGACCAAGGGAGGGGGCGAGCACGACACTCCACACCAGGGAAAAAGCCTCGCATTACTGTGTGGAGTTACAGACAGAAGAACAGGAAGTGAGGATTTCTCAGAAGAAATAAGGACATTTAAAATCAAAATGGAAGGATGAGGTAAGTGAAGGAGGACTGCACTAAGGTAAAGTAAGCTATTTAGGGAGGAAAAAAAATTCTTTTACAACCCCTTTAATTTGCAGGGGTTTTCTCTCACTTCCTGTTTTGTCTATGGGACAGGAAGTGAAAATAAATCCCCCCCCAATGGGACACAGATGGCAAAAATTACCCTCCCTTACTTTATCCAAAATGGAAAGAAAGAAAAAAAGTTTTGCCTGTAATTCCACTTTAATGGTCGCCTTGTCTGTAGTCCTGGTTCAGCACCATGGACAGGGTCCCAGGGTTGGGCCACAGAAGACCCTGTTCCCGGACTTAACTACGTTCTCTACCTCATTAGGAAATAATATATAAGGCCCAGTCTGGAGGAAAGAAGAAAAATGGGGGGGGGGGGGGGGCATGACCTGAATACATGACGGGTGTGAATAAAGGTTCAGGAGGACAAGATTTCCAATATGAATCCCAGATCAGGAACACGGGGACATGACCTCCAACCAGCAGGAAGAACGTTCAGAACGAACCTTGGAAGCAGGGGCGGACTGACAACTCATGGGGCCCCCGGGCAATAGAAGATTATGGGGCCCCTGGGCTTACAGGTGGCCACCAAGCCAGGTGGGAGTACAGAGGCGGGGCAGCTAAAATCTCTGGATTTTCACATCAAAAGCATGTAGGTTTTGGACATATCAGGGACAGATGTAAAAAAACACAGATTTTTACATACTGTCCCTGGTTTTGAGCCTGGCAACCCTGATGGGGCCCCCTAATGGCATGGGGCCCTCGGGCAGTGCCCGAGTTCCTCAATGGTCAGTCCGCCCCTGCTTGGAAGGTATCATTTCACCAAAAGAGTCCTTGGGAACAACTACAGTGGAACCTCAGATTACGAGTATAATCAGCTCTGTTCTTTCTCGCGTGTGCGCAGTTAAGCGGCGCTCGTAGCGCAGGTTGTTTGTGCTGTTGTCATGATGTCCCGCCCCGTTATGACAACATAGATAACACAATCCCCACAATCATAAAACTCGTAATGACTCCCTGAAATCCCACAAATCTTTCGGGAAATTCCTTGAGCCTAGTGCACCACCTACAGGTGCTACCAAGCCCCTGCTGTCCATTCATTGGGCTGCCTTAGGTGCGAGAAACAAAGAAAAGAGGTCCTCCAGGCTTCGTTTACCACCTACAGGTGCTACCAAGCATGGTATTATACTGCACATCACATGTAGGTGGGTCCATGCATTGGGCTGCCCTAGGTGCAAGAAACGTTGAAACTAAGTCCTCGAGGCTTGGTTCACCACCTACGGGTGCTACCAAGCCCCTGCTGTCTATGCACTGTGCTGCCCTAGGTGTCCAGGCTGAGGTTGCCACTCCATTCATCGCAGTAGAACACCATAGATTTGTCACTTCCAAGGGTCACCCTTTCCTTCCTTGTCCAACATCAGTGCCTGACTGATGCCCCCCCCCCCCCCCCCCCCTTTAGGCATTGTATAGTGTTTGCGTGCAATAAAATTCTTAAAAGTTTATTTTCTTCCAAAAAATATTGCATTTCATTCTTTAGGACCTCTGCTAAAAATAATTTTGTATATTTATATATATATTTATATACTGTGTATATTATATTATATATATATATATATTATATATATATATATTATATATATATATATAAATTATTATTTTTAGCAGAGGTCCAAAAGAATGAAATGCAATATTTTTGGGGAGAAAATAAAAACTTTTTCTATATTTTTGCTAGAATTTTTTTTTTATACATAACTTTATATAAAAAATTGTTCACTTTATATAAAAAATTGTTTGTTATATATATATATATATAATATATATATATATAATTTTTAAAAAATTGTTCACTTTATATAAAAAATTGTTATATATATATATATATATATATATAACAATTTTTTATATAAAGTGAACAATTTTTTATATAAAGTTATGTAAAATGTGTGTTTTTTTTTCTAGCAAAAAAAATAAAAAAGTTTTTATTTTCTCACAAAAAATATTGCATTTGGAAAATCTGCTGCCCAAATACAATGTGACATAAATCACGACACCCACCATTTTATTCTTTATTCTTTAGGACCTCTGCTAATATATATATATATATATTATATATATATATATATTATATATATATATATATATATATATATATAATATATATATATATAAATATTTGTTTTTATATAAAGTTATATAAAAAATAAAAATAAACATTTTCTAGCAAAGAAATTAACAAAAATTACATGTAGGAGACAAATGTCAGAATTGACCCTACCAAAAACTGAAATAACAAATAAATAAATAGCAAATGCAGTATGACATAAATCGCAACACCCACCATTTTATTCTTTAGAACCTCTGCTAAAAAAATAAATAATATATATATATATATATTAGCAGAGGTCCTAAAGAATGAAATGCAATATTTTTTGGAAGAAAATAAACTTTTAAGAATTTTATTGCACGCAAACACTATACAATGCCTAAAGGGGGCGGGGGGGGCATCATAAAAAAATTAATATATATATATATATATATATATATATATATATATATATATATTAATTTTTTTATATAAAGTTATATAAAATAGGGGGATTTTTTCTAGCAAAAAAAATAAAAATGTACACGTAAGAGAGAAATGTCTACCAAAAACTGAAATAACAAATAAATAAATTTGCCGGCAATACACCTGAGGAATTCCTTTAAGCTGTAATCTCATTCCTTTGTAGTAAATCAGTTGTCATCTAATATTTTTTATCGGTTCCACAATTAATACCGGCACTTTGTTCCGGGGAAATAATTTATAAAGAGCAAAATGATGTGTTTATAAATAATAAAAAGCAGCAAAACAAATTTGCCTGTCAGGATGAAGGAGGGCGCCGGCAATTTTGGGCCATAAAACACCCGACTCCTCATATGTTAGAAATATCCGTGGACTTGGCAGGCTAATGACATAATCTTTGTCATTCTCTGTCGGCTGCGGAACGCATGAATTATTAATTTGCCTCTCTGTCAACAGAAGAACATTACAAATATAACTTTATTATAACTTTATTATACAAATTCTAAACGGAGGGGAGACGAGGCTGCCGCGTTTCAATCACCACGCGTTTTCTAAAGCGCTGTATTCACAGAATTTCTTATATTTAAATAAATTAGCATAATTAAGAAAACTAAAAGTTGACGGAGATTGATGGCGTTTTACAGGAGTTGATGGAGACTGGGGACATGCTATATGAGTTGATGGAGACTGGGGACATGCTATAGGAGTTGATGGAGACTGGGGACATTTATAATGAGTTGATGGAGACTGTGAAGTTTTTTTAGATGGAGTATGAAGGTGAGACTTGGGGTCAAATAACTATAGTAGTTTGAGGAGACTGGTGGACTGTTATAATGATCAGATGGGACTGCTATGAGGATGACACGCTATTGGATATGATTGGTGAGGACTTTTAGGAGTTGATGGAGACGAGTTATAGGATTTGGATGGAGACTGGTGGACTTTAGACACGTTTTAGGAGTTATAGACTGGGACACGTTTATAGTAGTTATATGGGACTGTTGTCCGTGAAAAGCCTATTATGGTAGTATGGGGACACTGTTATAGGAGTTTGTTGAGACATGGGGACTTTATTTGATCTGGGGACGTTGATTTGGAGACTGGGGACGTTTAATAGGATTTTATGGAGTATGGGTACATGCTATAGGAGTTGATGGAGACTGGGGACATGATATTAGGAAGTTGGTGGATAGGAGTGGATGATGGAGTTGATGGAGACTGGGGACGTGTTATCTATAGGAGTTGATGGAGACTGGGGACGTGTTATGATGATCGGAGTATAGACTGGGGACATGTTATAGATGGAGACTGGGGACTTTGTTTGGAGATGAGGACTGTTGATAGACTGGGGACATGTTATAGGTGGAGACTGGGGACGTGTTATAGGTTGAGGAGGACCCTTGGGTTGATTAAATGTTATTTGAGATAGTTCGGAGGTGATTGGGACGTGTTATAGGAGAGAGAGTTATAAGACGGACTGGAGTTTGGTAGAAGATGGAGACTGGGGAGTGTTATAGGAGTTGATGGAGACTGGGGACATGCTATAGGAGTTGATGGAGACTGGGGACATGTTATAGGAGTTGGTGGAGACTGGGGACGTGTTATAGGAGTTGATGGAGACTGGGGACGTGTTATAGGAGTTGATGGAGACTGGGGACGTGTTATAGGAGTTGATGGAGACTGGGGACATGTTATAGGAGTTGATGGAGACTGGGGATGTGTTATAGGAGTTGATGGAGACTGGGGACATGTTATAGGAGTTGATGGAGACTGGGGACGTGTTATAGAAGCTGATGGAGACTGGGGACACGCTATTGGAGTGGATGGAGACTGGGGACGTGTTATAGGAGTTGATGGAGACTTGGGACGTGTTATAGGAGTTGATGGAGACTGGGGACGTGCTATAGGAGTTGATGGAGACTGGGGACATGCTATAGAAGTTGATGGAGACTGGGGACACGCTATAGGAGTTGGTGGAGACTGGGGACGTGTTATAGGAGTTGATGGAGACTGGGGACGTGTTATAGGAGTTGATGGAGACTGGGGACATGCTATAGGAGTTGATGGAGACTGGGGACGTGTTATAGGAGTTGATGGAGACTGGGGACGTGTTATAGGAGTTGATGGAGACTGGGGACGTGTTATAGGAGTTGATGGAGACTGGGGATGTGTTATATGAGTTGATGGAGACTGGGGACGTGTTATAGGAGTTGATGGAGACTGGGGAACGTGTTATAGGAGTTGATGGAGACTGGGGACGTGTTATAGGAGTTGATGGAGACTGGGGACGTGTTATAGGAGTTGATGGAGACTGGGGACGTGTTATAGGAGTTGATGGAGACTGGGGACGTGTTATAGGAGTTGATGGAGACTGGGGATGTGTTATATGAGTTGATGGAGACTGGGGACGTGTTATAGGAGTTGATGGAGACTGGGGACGTGTTATAGGAGTTGATGGAGACTGGGGATGTGTTATATGAGTTGATGGAGACTGGGGACGTGTTATAGGAGTTGATGGAGACTGGGGAACGTGTTATAGGAGTTGATGGAGACTGGGGACATGCTATAGGAGTTGATGGAGACTGGGGACGTGTTATAGGAGTTGATGGAGACTGGGGACACGCTATAGGAGTTGATGGAGACTGGGGACGTGTTATAGGAGTTGATGGAGACTGGGGACGTGTTATAGGAGTTGATGGAGACTGGGGACGTGTTATAGGAGTTGATGGAGACTGGGGACGTGTTATAGGAGTTGATGGAGACTGGGGACGTGTTATAGGAGTTGATGGAGACTGGGGACGGTTTATAGGAGTTGATGGAGACTGGGGATGTGTTATATGAGTTGATGGAGACTGGGGACGTGTTATAGGAGTTGATGGAGACTGGGGACGTGTTATAGGAGTTGATGGAGACTGGGGACGTGTTATAGGAGTTGATGGAGACTGGGGACGTGTTATAGGAGTTGATGGAGACTGGGGACGTGTTATAGGAGTTGATGGAGACTGGGGACGTGTTATAGGAGTTGATGGAGACTGGGGATGTGTTATAGGAGTTGATGGAGACTGGGGACGTGTTATAGGAGTTGATGGAGACTGGGGACGTGTTATAGGAGTTGATGGAGACTGGGGATGTGTTATATGAGTTGATGGACTGGGGATGTGTTATAGGAGTTGATGGAGACTGGGGACGTGTTATAGGAGTTGATGGAGACTGGGGACGTGTTATAGGAGTTGATGGAGACGGGGACGTGTT
Organism: Rana kukunoris; assembly: GCA_029574335.1. NCBI lineage: Eukaryota > Metazoa > Chordata > Amphibia > Anura > Ranidae > Rana > Rana kukunoris. Next base: position 34,546 of record JAJQKJ010002498.1, read on the forward strand.
ATAGGAGTTGATGGAGACTGGGGACATTATAGTTAGGAGGTTGATGATGAGAGACTGGAGACGTGTTATAGGAGTTGATGGAGACTGGGGACGTGTTATAGGAGTTGATGGAGACTGGGGACACGCTATAGGAGTTGATGGAGACTGGGGACGTGTTATAGGAGTTGATGGAGACTGGGGACGTGTTATAGGAGTTGATGGAGACTGGGGACATGTTATAGGAGTTGATGGAGACTGGGGACGTGTTATAGGAGTTGATGGAGACTGGGGATGTGTTATATGAGTTGATGGAGACTGGGGACGTGTTATAGGAGTTGATGGAGACTGGGGATGTGTTATAGGAGTTGATGGAGACTGGGGACATGCTATAGGAGTTGATGGAGACTGGGGACGTGTTATAGGAGTTGATGGAGACTGGGGACGTGTTATAGGAGTTGATGGAGACTGGGGACGTGTTATAGGAGTTGATGGAGACTGGGGACGTGTTATAGGAGTTGATGGAGACTGGGACGTGTGTTATAGGAGTTGATGGAGACTGGGGACGTGTTATAGGAGTTGATGGAGACTGGGGATGTGTTATATGAGTTGATGGAGACTGGGGACACGCTATAGGAGTTGATGGAGACTGGGGACACGCTATAGGAGTTGATGGAGACTGGGGACGTGTTATAGGAGTTGATGGAGACTGGGGACGTGTTATAGGAGTTGATGGAGACTGGGGACGTGTTATAGGAGTTGATGGAGACTGGGGACGTGTTATAGGAGTTGATGGAGACTGGGGACGTGTTATAGGAGTTGATGGAGACTGGGGATGTGTTATAGGAGTTGATGGAGACTGGGGACGTGTTATAGGAGTTGATGGAGACTGGGGACGTGTTATAGGAGTTGATGGAGACTGGGGATGTGTTATATGAGTTGATGGAGACTGGGGACATGTTATAGGAGTTGATGGAGACTGGGGACGTGTTATAGGAGTTGATGGAGACTGGGGACGTGTTATAGGAGTTGATGGAGACTGGGGACATGCTATAGGAGTTGATGGAGACTGGGGACGTGTTATAGGAGTTGATGGAGACTGGGGACGTGTTTATAGGAGTTGATGGAGACTGGGACACGCTATAGGAGTTGATGGAGACTGGGGACGTGTTATAGGAGTTGATGGAGACTGGGGACGTGTTATAGGAGTTGATGGAGACTGGGGACATGCTATAGGAGTTGATGGAGACTGGGGACGTGTTATAGGAGTTGATGGAGACTGGGGACGTGTTATAGGAGTTGATGGAGACTGGGGACACGCTATAGGAGTTGATGGAGACTGGGGACGTGTTATAGGAGTTGATGGAGACTGGGGACGTGTTATAGGAGTTGATGGAGACTGGGGACATGTTATAGAGTTGATGGAGACTGGGGATGTGTTATAGGAGTTGATGGAGACTGGGGATGTGTGTTATATGAGTTGATGGAGACTGGGGACGTGTTATAGGAGTTGATGGAGACTGGGGATGTGTTATAGGAGTTGATGGGAGACTGGGGAATGCTATAGGAGTTGATGGAGACTGGGGACGTGTTATAGGAGTTGATGGAGACTGGGACGTGTTATAGGAGTTGATGGAGACTGGGGACGTGTTATAGGAGTTGATGGAGACTGGGGACACGTTATAGGAGTTGATGGAGACTGGGGACGTGTTATAGGAGTTGATGGAGACTGGGGACGTGTTATAGGAGTTGATGGAGACTGGGGACGTGTTATAGGAGTTGATGGAGACTGGGGACACGCTATAGGAGTTGATGGAGACTGGGGACGTGTTATAGGAGTTGATGGAGACTGGGGACGTGTTATAGGAGTTGATGGAGACTGGGGACGTGTTATAGGAGTTGATGGAGACTGGGGACGTGTTATAGGAGTTGATGGAGACCTTTTTTTATATGTTTATTCCTCAGACTGATCTTCTTTTTTTTTTTTTTGTTTTATCCCCCCCGACCTTTCTTTTTTGTCCCTCACACCTTTCTTTCTCTCTCTCTCTCCTTTAGGTGGTGTGATGCCAGGGAGGGACTCAATAATCTGAAGATCAGCACACAGCTCTCTCTCTCTCTCTCTCTCTCTCTCTCTCTCTCTCTCCCTCTCTCTTTCTCTCCCCATCATGATGACGCACCGCCATTGAGTTCTATCACTTGTACAGTTTGGTGATGTTCTCGGTGTGTCTCCTTCTTTTCTTTAGCAACTAATACAGAGAGTCTCGGCTCCTGGAGATGAAGAACATTACGTGTGCCGGACGCCGTGTACCTGCACAGGACACAAGTGATGTCTCTTCTCTCTGAACTGTGTGGATGAGACAGCCGAGGCATCTAGGAATTAAAGGGCAACTTCCTTTCCAAATAGAGGGGAGGGAAGATTCTGAATGGTACTTCTGGGCCTTTTAAATCCACGTAAATCTTTTTATTTTTTTAACATCCTGACCTCTGAGAACAGAAGGCGCGGTGGCTGCAAGAGGGTTTTCTTGGTGGGCTTGGCAAGCGAGCTCGGTCACTCCTCACTTCCTTTGTTGCAGGGTTGGGGCTGGTAACTTTGTCTGGGGTGATGGGCAATTTGCATGGGGTGGGGGTGAGCAGAGTCTCTCTCGATCCGAGAGGGATCTCTCTAGGTACTCAGGGTGGGCTCTTTAGGGGGCTCTCAGGGGAAAGCTATATATCCCAGAGCAACAGAAGAGCACCGAGGGGGGATCGGGAGGGAGGGAGGGAGGGAGGGAGGGTTTCGGGAGGGGAGGGCGGAGGGAGGGAGGGAGGGAGGGAGGGATTCCTCGAGGAAAAACTCCGAGAGAGAGAGGGAGAAAGAGAAAAAAAGAGAGCTCGAGGGAGAAAGACGACCAAAAGAGAGCGAGAGAGAGACTCCGAAAAAAGAGAGAGACTCTCTCTCTCAAAAGAGGAGACTCTCTCTCTCTTTCGAGCTCTCTCTCTCTCTTTCTCCCTCTCGAGCTCCTCTCTCTCTTTCTCCACCCCCCCTCTCGGGCTCAGCTCCCCCCCTCTCGAGCTCTCCTCTCTCTCTCCCCTCAGACCTCTCTCTCTCTCTTCTCCCCCCCCTCCCCTCTCTCTTTCTCCCTCTCTCTCTCTCTTTCTCCCTCTCCCCCTCTCTCTCTTTTCTCCCTCTCCCCCCTCTCTCTCTTTCTCCCTCTCCCCCTCTCTCTCTCTTTCTCCCTCTCCCCCTCTCTCTCTTTCTCCCTCTCCCCCCCTCTCTCTCTTTCTCCCTCTCCCCCCCCTCTCTCTCTTCTCCCTCCCTCTCCCCCCCCCCCCCCTCTCTCTTTTCCCTCTCCCCCCCTCTCTCTCTTTCTCCCTCTCTCCCCCTCTTTCTCCCTCTCCCCCCTCTCTCTCCCCCTTCTCTCTCTCCCCCTCTCTCTCTCTCTTTCTCCCTCTCTCTCTCTTTCTCCCTCTCCCCCCTCTCTTTCTCCCTCTCCCCCCTCTCTTTCTCCCTCTCCCCCCTCTCTCTCTCTCTTTCTCCCTCTCTTTCTCCCTCTCCCCCTCTCTCTTTCTCCCTCTCTTTCTCCCTCTCCCTCTCTCTCTCACTCCTTTTCCCTCTCCCCTCTCCCTCTTACTCTTTTTTTTCTCTCCCCCCTTTATTTCTCCTTTCCCCCCCCCCCTCTCTCTAACTCTTTCTCCCTCTCCCCCTCTCTCTTTCTCCCTCTCCCCCCTCTCTCTTTCTCCCTTTTCCCCTCCCCTCTCTCTCTCTCCCTCTCTCTCTCTCTCTCTCTCTCTCTCTCTCCCTCCCTCACTCTCTCACTCTTTTTCCCTCTCCCCCTCTCTCCCTCCCCCCTCTCTCTTACTCTTTTTCTCTCCCCCCCTCTCTCTTTCTCTCTCACTTTTTCTCCCTCCCCTCTATCTTTCGCTCTCTTCCCCCCTCTCATCTTTCTTCCTCCCCTCTCTCTCACTCTTTCTTCCTCCCCTCTCTCTCACTCTTTCTTCCTCCCCTCTCTCTCACTCTTTCTTCCTCCCCTCTCTCTCTCTCTCTCTCTCTGTCTGTCTTGTGTGTAATATAATATATTCTCCCCCCCTTGTGTGTGTGTGGGGGGGGGGGGTTTTGGGGTGCGCACACCGATGGTGCCAGCAATCTTTACCACTACTGACCTGAGGCTGGCTGCATTCTGCCTCTCCGCTCTCCATGCTTGTCCCAGATCAATGACAGCCAGGCAGCCGGCATTCTCAGAATGTCAGTAACAGGAACGCTCTGCATTGTCCTCAGCTACCATTTGAACTCCTGTGAGGACAGGAACTTCTTCTTCCTCCTGAGTCCCGGCCTGGAAATGTCCTGCCTGCCTGTTCCCGGTCAGCGGCTCGCTGGGTAGTGATGCAAAGGATGAGGATCGGGTGGTCTCTCTGCAGAGCTCCCCCCCCTTTTCTACTCGGCTGCTGAAGCAGCGATCTCTCTGCAGAGATCTGAAACATCCTCTTATGAGTCAGAGCTACAGCCCTCTCATCAGCAAGAAGCATGATCTTTCCTGATTGAAGAGCTCTGTGACTTGCAGGACGTATGTTGGATCTCTGCAGAGAGATCACTGCTTCCACATATATATAAAGCAAGAAAAGGGTCTGTCTCTGCAGCGTGCTGGCAGGGGACAGAACTAGAACTTTCCAATCAGCAGCAGGGAGCGTGAGCTTTGCTGACTCAAAAGGGAGCGTGCTAGACCGCTGCAGGGAGACCACTGCTTCCACACTGAGAGCAAGAATCCTTCTGTGCCGCGTGCTGGTAGGGAGCAGATCTAGAACTCCCCAATCAGCAGGGAGCATTAGCTTTGCTGATTGGGGGTCTCTAGCTTTGACTCAGCAATGAACATGCCAGACCTCAGCAGAGAGACCGCTGCTTCCACACTGAGAGCAAAGGCCCATCTCTGCAGCATGCTGGCAGGGGACAGAACTAGAACTCTCCAATCAGCAGGGAGCATCAGCTTTGCTGATTGGGGGTCTCTAGCACAGACTCAGCAGGGAACACGCCTGACCTCTGCAGAGAGACCGCTGCTTCCACACAGAGCAGGGAAATACTTTTCTATAGGCTGAAGCTGCTTTCTAAGAAAAAAAACAAAACCTTAAGGACTTTGCACAACTTTTGCTGATTTATGACTAAAGAATCCCTTTTACATTGGACATTCCCTTTAAGTCCTGTAAGGGAAGATCACAGATGACCCCCCCTCCCCCTCGCTGCTGTCCCGTCCTGGGATTCCAGATAAACAAGTAAAACTCGGTCACGTCTTCCCATAATGAATGACTTACTGAAAGTTCTTTATACCAGGGAGGGGGAGGGGCCGGGTGTCAGACAAAGAGGGGAACGCTCTCACTCGCTCACACATGGAGAGAGGTGAGAATATAAAGGGCAAGTTCCTAAGAAGTGTGAGGACTACTGGTGATGAGGACCGGTGAGGACAGATAAGGACTGGTGAGGACTGAAGAGGACTGGTGAGGACCGCTGAGGACTGAGGAGGACCTGTGAGGAACTGTGATGACTGGTGAGGACCTGTCAGGGCTTAGGAGGACTGGTGAGGATTGGTGAGGACTGAGGAGGACTGGTGAGGATTGGTAAGGACCTGTGATGATTGGTGAGGACCTATGAGGAACTGTGATGATTGGTGAGGACTGAGGAGGATTGGTGAGGACTTGTGAGGACTGAGGAGGACCGGTAAGGACCTGTGAGGACTGAGGAGGATTGGTGAGGACTTGTGAGGACTGAGGAGGACCGGTAAGGACCTGTGAGGACTGAGGAGGATTGGTGAGGACTTGTGAGGACTGAGGAGGACCGGTAAGGACCTGTGAGGACTGAGGAGGATTGGTGAGGACTTGTGAGGACTGAGGAGGACCGGTAAGGACCTGTGAGGACTGAGGAGGATTGGTAAGGACCTGTGATGATTGGTGAGGACCGAGGAGGATTGGTAAGGACCTGTGAGGACTGGTGAGGACCTGTGACGACTGAGGAGGATCGGTGAGGACCTGTGAGGACTGGTGAGAACCTGTGAGGACTGAGGAGGATTGGTGAGGACTGGTGAGAACCTGTGATGATTGGTGAGGACCTGTGACGACTGGTGAGGACCTGTGACGACTGAGGACCGGTGAGGACTGACGTGGATTGGTGAGGACTGAGGAGGACTGGTGAGGACCTGTGACGACTGAGGAGGACCGGTGAGGATTGGTGAGGACTGACGTGGATTGGTGAGGACTGAGGAGGACTGGTGAGGACCTGTGATGATTGGTGAGGACCTGTGACGACTGAGGAGGACCGATGAGAACTGATGAGGACCGGTGAGGATTGGTGAAGACCTGTGAGGACCTGTGATGATTGGTGAGGACTTGTGAGGACCGGTGAGGAGGACTAACCAGCGACTTTTTCCTGTCAGGAATGGCCGGGGAGGACGCGATGTACCTGGGATTGGCGGGGGAGAGCGCTCTGTACCTGGGATTGGGCGCCCTCTTCTCGGGATTGTCCCTCCATAAGATCCGGAAGAACGGGGTGAAGGTCCAGGACGCCTCGCTCTGCGTTTTGCCGGCGTTGCTGCTGCTGGAAGCGTTCTGCTACTTGGTCCTGCCGGCCGGGCCGGGGCTGAGCGTCTTCTCTGTGGCGTGCGTCTTCTACTACATGGCGTTACCAGTCCGGCGGATGCTGCCCACCGCGGGCAAGAGCGTCCTCGTCACAGGTAAGAGAGCCCGCCGCGGGCAACCGCGTCCGTCCTGCCAGGTGGGGCTTTTTTGGGGGGGGGGGGATTTAAAGGGCCGCTGCACACAAATTGCATTTATTTATCAGAAAGGAGGAATGGGAGCTTCTTTTACAGCAGATGCAGTCAGGCGCGTGCAAAACGCAGAATAATCGCAGTACGGACGCAAATGAATTTTACTTTCTGCTATAAAACAAATCCAAAAAATAAATAAAAATCGAATTTCTTCATAAATGTATTCTGCTACATGTATTTCGTAAAAGAAAAAAAAAAATTGATCGGTTTACATGAAACAGCGATAATTTCGTAGACTAAATTAATACTATTTTAGTCGACTAAAATACAACTAAAACAACTCGGATGACTAAAACTAAATTGAAATTTGATGTCAAAATGAACATCGATGAGAAAGTTGTTGCGTCTACAAACTATGAAATATGTACTGACATTTGTTTTCTTTTATTTAATTCTATTTACATTTTTTTACTTTCTGCTATAAAACAAATCTAATAATTATATTAAGAAAATAATTCCTTATATTTGTCCAAAATGTATTCTGCGACATGAATTGGTTTACGTAAAAAAAAAAAAAAAAAAAAATTAAATATATTTTTTTTTTATTCAAAATTTAATACTATTTTAGTTGACTAAAATACAACTAAAACAACTCAGTTGATTAAAACGAAAATGACATTGAAATTTGATGAACACTGATGAGAAAGTTGCATCTACAAACTATGAAATACGTACTGCGATATTATTTTTAACATTATTATTTAATATTATTAACAGTGTAATTTTGTACACTAAAATACAACTAAAACAACTCGGATGACTAAAACTAAAATTACATTTTAGCTAAAAGACTAAAACTAAATTGAGATTTGATGTCAAAATGAACACTGATGAGAAAGTTGTTAAGTCTACAAAGTATGAAATATGTACTGGGATTTTTTAATAAAAAAAAAAAAAAAAAAAAAAAAAAAAATATATATATATATATATATATATATATATATATTTTTTTTTTTTATTTTTTTTTACTTTCTACTTTAACCCCTTCAGTACCGGTCCTATTCTGGCACTTCTCTACTACTGTACAATTTATCATTCTTTTGCTAGAAAATTACTCAGAACCCCCAAACATTTATATATATGTTTTTTTTTTTTTTTTTAGCAGACTCCTTAGGGAATAAAACAACTTTTTATCTCGCACGGTATTTGCGCAATAATTTTTCAAATGCCTTTTTTTTTGGAAAAAAAAATGGTTTCATGAATTGAAAAATAACAAAACAGTAAAGTTAGCCCAAGTTTTTTTGGAAAATATGATGATGTTACGCCGAGTCAATAGATACCCAACATGTCACGCTTTAAAATTGCGCACACTCATGGAACGGCGCCAAACTTCGGGAACTTAAAAATCTCCATAGGTGACGCTTTGAATTTTTTTACAGGTTACCAGTTTAGATTTACAGAGGAGGTCTAGTGCTAGAATTGTTGCTGGCGCTCTAACGCACGCGGCGATTCCTCACATATGTGGTTTGAACGACGTTTACATATGTGGGCGGGACTTACGTGTGCCTTCGCTTCCGGGGACAGGGGCGTTTACATTTTTTTATTATTTTTTTTATTTTATTTTACTTACTTCTTATTTTTACACTTTTTTTTTATTATTATTATTTTTTAACACTTTTATTCCTATAACAAGGAATTTAAACATCCCTTGTAATAGGAATCACTGTGACAGGTCCTTTTTATGGAGAGAGGCGGGGTCAATAAGACCTTCCCCTCCCCCCACATCTCTCCTCCAGGCTGGAAAGCATGAGATTGTGATTTTTTTTTTTTTACCGATCTCATGCTTAGTAGCCCCAAACGTGGCTTTGTTTACTTCTGGGTACCCGGGCGTGACGTCGTCACATCGCGCTCGGCCCTCCGACGGTCATAGGGATGACTGGTGACCGTCTGGTCACCAGTCATCTCAATGCTTCCTAGCCTGCGCCAGACGATTCGCTCTCCGGGCCCCCCACGGCACGGGAGAGCCCGGAGAAGCCACCTATAAGAACGATCAAGAGGTGGAACCGCCGCTATGATCGTCCTTATGGTGCGCAGGATCGCCGCCGGCACTAACGAATGATATCTGAATGATGCCTGTAGCTCCTCCCATCATTCATATATCCCCCCCCACAAAGCCCAGGACGTCACATGACGCCCACCCAGGATGGGAGATCCCCTCTGCAGACGATGGGCCGGTATTGAAGTGTTAAAAACAAATCCAAAAAAAAAAAAATTCCTTATAAATGTTGTCCAAAATGTATTCTGCTACATGGCTTCGGTAAGAAAAGAAAAAATTTGATTGGATTACGTGAAACGGTGATAATTTCGTAGACTAAAAAAATTTCGGCGACTAAACTTAATACAAGTTTAGTCGACTAAAATACAATTAAAATAACTCAGATGACTAAAACTAAATTGAAAATTTGATGTCAAAATGAACACTGATGAGACCACAGGGGGGTCTCAAACTGGCGGCCCCTCCAGCTGTTGCGAAACTACATGAGGCATTGCAAGGCTGACTGTTACAAGCATGACTCCTCCCACAGGCATGATGGGACTTGTAGTTCCACAACAGCTGGAAGGCCACCAGTTTGAGACCCCCCCGGTCTACAAGCTATGGGATATGTACTGGAATTTTTTTTCTCGTTATACTAGTGACTGGTGATGATCAGCGACTTGTAATGGGACTGCGATGGTGCAGCGAACAATCTGACACTAACTGATGCTGGTGATGGGGGGGGGGGGGGGGGGGGGACTGACTAACTGACATCACCAGTGACACCAACACAGTGATAATCCTATGCACTGTCTGAAGCGAATGTCAGCACAGCCGGGGCAGCAGGCGCACTTGTGCGCCCGCCTATCTGGAGGTGCAAATCACGCACACATATATATGTACAGGATCCTGTGCAGGCGGGTCACTTTGTAGGAGTAAAGCTACAGGGAGGTGTTCCAGAAATGGTTAATATACTTTTGTTTTTGTTTTTTTGAACTTCAGGAAAATTTACCTTTGTCACATTTACGTGTTTCTGTAGTAGCAGAGCGCATAAAAAAATCTGGAGGGCGGCCAAAATTCTCAATATCATAAATGTTATTGAAGTTATTTCCTCTGTCATGCAAACCTGTTTTCTCTCCAACCTCCAATCAGCACGGCATCCACCCCCCCCCCCCCCAAATCGCGAGAAATGATTTACGTGTGGAAAGTGGAATGACAAGAACATGAAGCCATGCGGAATAATCCTATATACTGCATAGGGGTGAAATGTCTACAATGTATTGTACCGTTTCTAGGGGGACGCTTCCAATGTTTACTCTTCAGTGTTTTTCCACATTTACAACCCGACCTTCTCTGTGCCCAGCCTTACTACACCTCTTTATTACCCCAAAGGAACCTCTAAATTAAAGGCTCCCAGCAACCAATTTATAGGTGGTCAATCCTTACATTGGAGGCCAGAAGGAGGAATGTCCTCCTTACATTGGTGGCCAGGAGGAGGAATGTCCTTCTTACACTGGTGGCCAGTAGGAGGAATGTCCTTCTTACATTGGTGGCCAGTAGGAGGAATGTCCTCTTACATTGGTGGCCAGGAGGAGGAATGTCCTTCTTACACTGGTGGCCAGTAGGAGGAATGTCCTTCTTACATTGGTGGCCAGTAGGAGGAATGTCCTCTTACATTGGTGGCCAGGAGGAGGAATGTCCTTCTTACACTGGTGACCAGTAGGAGGAACGTCCTCCTTACATTGGTGGCCAGTAGGAAGAATGTCCTCCTTACATTGGTGGCCAGTAGGAGGAATGTCCTTTTTACCTTGGTGGCCAGGAGGGGGAATGTCCTCCTTACATTGGAGGCCAGTAGGAGGAATGTCCTCCTTCCATTGGTGGCCAGTGGGAGGAATGCCCTCTTTACATTGGTGACCAGTAGGAGGAATGTCCTCCTTACATTGGAGGCCAGTAGGAGGAATGTCTTCCTTACATTGGTGGCCAGTAGGAGGAATGTCCATCTTACATTGGTGGCCAGTGGGAGGAATGTCCTCCTTACATTGGTGGCCAGCAGGAGGAATGTCCTCCTTACATTGGTGGCCAGTAGGAGGAATGCCCTTCTTACATTGGTGGCCAGTGGGAGGAATGTCCCCCTTACATTGGTGGCCAGTAGGAGGAATGTCCTCCTTACATTGGTGGCCAGTAGGAGGAATGTCCTCCTTACATTGGTGGCCAGTGGGAGGAATGTCCTTTTTACCTTGGTGGCCAGCAGGAGGAATGTCCTTTTTACCTTGGTGGCCAGGAGGGGGAATGTCCTCCTTACCTTGGTGGCCAGTAGGAGGAATGTCCTCCTTACATTGGTGGCCAGTGGGAGGAATGCCCTCTTTACATTGGTGACCAGTTGGAGGAATGTCCTCCTTACATTGGAGGCCAGTCGGAGGAATGTCTTCCTTACATTGGTGGCCAGTAGGAGGAATGTCCTCCTTACATTGGTGGCCAGTGGGAGGAATGTCCTCCTTACATTGGTGGCCAGTAGGAGGAATGTCCTCCTTATATTGGTGGCCAGTAGGAGGAATGTCCTTCTTACATTGGTGGCCAGTGGGAGGAATGTCCTCCTTACATTGGTGGCCAGTAGGAGGAATGTCCTCCTTACATTGGTGGCCAGTAGGAGGAATGTCCTCCTTACATTGGTGGTCAGTGGGAGGAATGTCCTCCTTACATTGGTGGCCAGTAGGAGGAATGTCCTCCTTACATTGGTGGCCAGTGGGAGAAATGTCCTCCTTACATTGGTGGCCAGTGGGAGAAATGTCCTCCTTACATTGGTGACCAGTGGGAGAAATGTCCTCCTTACATTGGTGACCAGTAGGAGGAATGTCTTTCATACATTGGACTGTAGTGCAAAACCCCCCCTAAAAAAACGCATAGGTGTGTACCGAGGGTAAATAAAAGATAAAAGAAAACATCAGTTTTATACATTTTGTAAACTTTCAAATTAAAATGTAAAATAAAATTGACCAATCACCCTTCTTCTTTCCCTTCTTCATGTTTGGATGGAGCGCCCTGAGGAAAATGAGAAGCTATAGAAATGGCCACACAGTACAAAATATAATATAATCTATATCTTCTTTTTTTTTTTTTTTTTTATCTTCTTTTTTTTTTATACAGAGCGTGTTTTACATGCCTCAGCAGTCCCGCTCCACCTCATCCTCCTTGCCACCGGCCGTCATTGACTCCCACATACAGCGATCGTCTATAAATCCCAAGCCATGTTCATAAAAACCAATGTTCCCGATCGCCGTAACCAAAGGAAATTGTATTTCTCTTTAATGTACTTTCCAAAAGTTCCACCTGTGAAAGCGTTACATCAAATCGTCCTTCGCTATTTGAATATGCAGTCCTTTGCGATAACGGCCTCCCTGTAGCCGGAGTCGTCTGCTTTATTGATCTATTATTTAGAAAAGACTTTAAGATTTTTGGAGATGTAAAAATAATAATAAAAAAGGACAAAAGACGATGAGGAAGTTTTGAGGTCAGGAGAATGCCGGTCGCTGAGGAGATCGTTCTGAACGGAAGAATTGTGGGAGTGAATTCTTCACTTTGTACTGAGCCAAAAGAACTAAACAGGTGTGATGGAATAATTCTTAAAGCCCGGCTCCAAAACCATGATTAGGTGCACTGCTCATGCGCCCTTGATTGGGTGCACGCCTGTGATTGGGTACCCTGGTCATCTCCCTTGATTGAGGGCATGCCTGTGGTTGGCTGCCCTGGTCACCTCCCTTAATTGGGTGCCCATCCCTGATTGTGTGTACTGTCACTTTTTTTGGTTGGTTGCTTGCCTGTGATTGAGTGCACTGTTCACCTCCCTTGGTTGGGTACCTACCCATGATTGGGTGTCCTGGTCCACTATCTTGATTGGGTGCACACCCATGATTGGGTATGTAGGTCACCTGCCTTTATTTGGGTGCATGCCCATGACTAGTTGCCCTGGTCACCTCCCTTGAGTGGATGCATGCCAATGACTAGTTGCCCTAGTCACCTCCCTTGATTGGGTGCACACCTGTGATTGGGTACACTGGTCACCTCCCTTAATAGGGTGCACATCCATGATTGTGTGTACTGTCACTTTTCTTGGTTGGTTGCTAGACTGTGATTGGGTGCACTGGTCACCTTCCTTGATTGGGTGCACACCCATGATTGGGTATGTAGGTCACCTCCCTTGAATGGGTGTATGCCCATGACTAGTTGGCCTGGTCACCTTCCTTGATTCGGTTCACACCTGTGATTAGGTGCGCTGGTCACCTCCCTTAGTTGGGTACATACCCATGATTGGGTGCCCTGGTCTACCATCTTGATTTTGTGCTCATCTTTCAGGATTGAGTGCATGCCCAATGACTAGTAGCCTTAGTCAACTACCTTGCTTGGGTTTCCACCTGTGATTAGGTGCACTGTCACCTCCCTTGATTGGGTAAATGCCTGTGATTGGGTGCACAGGTCACCTGCCTTGCTTGGGTTCATATCTGTGATTGGGTGCACATCCATGATTGTGTGTGTACTGTCGCTTTCCTTGGTTGCTTGCCTGTGATTGGGGGCACTGGTCACCTCCCCTGATTGGGTGCATGCCTGGCTGTGATTGGGTGCACTGGTCACCTCCCTTGGTTGGGTAAATATCCATGATTGGGTGGCCAGTATTCTATCTTGGGGGGTGCCTCCCCCCCCCCAGGGTGACCACGTGTCCCGGATTGCGTGGGACAGTCCCGCATTTTGCAGGTCTGTCCCGGGCACCTTCATTTCAGGACAATACAGTGTCCTGGAATGAATCTGACACAGACACTCCCCGTGCCAAACTAATGCCCCCCCCAAAAAAGGCCACCACATCACTGCTTTACTCACTGACAGTATTTGTCCTGGCCGGGAATGCCTGGAGGGGCACAGTCCCCGCCCCCTGCTTGTGATTGGACACAAGAGGCGGGATTTATGATTTCTCCAATCACTGTGCTGTGATTCGTTACACCACAAGGTGATTTTTGGGAAGGGAGGGGTGTCCCTGAATGGTAGTTTGGAAATGTGGTCACCCGCCCCTCCCCCCCCACCATTTTAACCATGAACTCAGCCCTGGGGTAAAATACTAGCCCCCGCTGGCCTCTGGAGTTTCTATCCTGCCTTTGGGGTGTCAGAGGAGTGATAGAGGATGTAGCAAAGTTGAGAATTTTGTCCTCTGCCGCAACTTGAGAGGTTAACTTGACAGTTACCCCCCCCCCCCCCCCTTTTTAAGCTTATTAACTTTGTAACTGTGTTTAGTAAATCGGGAGAATGGGAGTTGGACAGTTTAATGGAATGTAAAAATGCAGCTTCATTTTATCGCACTCATAGTGGTCCCCGGATCGGGGGAGGGGGGGGGGGGTGTGCATCAGTTAACAGCCTCCTGTATGACTTCATATAAAACTCCTCCAAGTGACGGTCTCTGTGGGAATATTGCATGCAGATGAAATTTCCGAAGCTGATCTGCTTTCTACGACCTCCGGGCGCTTTGTTTATCCTCATTCGGTTACGGTGCTCGGTAGACGGGCCTTGGGGGACACTTCAGCTTTTGTGCCTCTCTATATCTAATGCTGGACGCCGCTCCTTGTTTACGTCAAAGGGAAACCGATCTCTCCAGTGCGTGTTTGAGATCGAAAATTATAACCATATGATGTACCGTATATACTCGAGCAGGGCCGCCATCAGGGGGGTACAGGCATTACACCTGGAAGGGGCCCGATGGTCCCCAGGGGCCCTTACATGTCCAGTTGGCCCCCCTCCCATTTTTTTTTTTGCATTACACTTGTAAGGGGCCCGATGGTCCCCAGTACACCCCAAACTCCCCCCGTGCTTATTATCTCGCATCAGGAGAGAAGAGATTACACTTGTTTTTTTAGTCAGCACCCTCCCCCCCCGGTTCTCTGCTCCAGGGGGGCCCTGCCTAAAGCTGTGTAAAGGGCCCCAAAATTTGTGATGGCTGCCCTGTATACGTCCCGAATATAAACCGAGGCACCTAAGTTTAGCAAAAAAAAAATGGGAAAACTTATTGAGTCGAGTATAAGCCTAGGGTGTCCATCTGCATGCCTCACTGTGCCCATGCATCGCTGTGCCCATGCCTCACTGTGCCCATGCCTCACTGTGCCCATGCCTCACTGTGCCCATGCCTAACTGTGCCCATGCCTCACTGTGCCCATGCCTCACTGTGCCCATGCCTCACTGTGCCCATGCCTAACTGTGCCCATGCCTCACTGTGCCCATGCCTCACTGTGCCCATGCCTCACTGTGTCCATGCCTCACTGTGTCCATGCCTCACTGTGCCCATGCCTCACTGCGCCCATGCCTCACTGTGCCCATGCCTCACTGTGCCCATGCCTCACTGTGTCCATGCCTCACTGTGCCCATGCCTCACTGTGCCCATGCCTCACTGTGTCCATGCCTCACTGTGCCCATGCCTCACTGCGCCCATGCCTTACTGCGCCCATGCCTCACTGCGCCCATGCCTCACTGCGCCCATGTCTCACTGCGCCCATGTCTCACTGCGCCCATGCCTCACTGCGCCCATGCCTCACTGCGCCCATGCCTCACTGCGCCCATGCCTCACTGCGCCCATGCCTCAATGTGCCCATGACTTACGTTTAACATGGGAGTCTATGGAAGAGGTGCCCGGCTTTGAAAAATAGGTGCTCCCTGTCCGTAGGTCCCCCAGACAGCAAACTTTTTACACTTATAGAGAAGAAATGGAGCTACATGCCAAGTTTCGGGTCCTGGGGACCTACGGCCGGCCAGTACCTGGTCCCCAGATTTACCGGAGAAATTACCGTTTAACATGGGAGTCTATGGAAGGGGTGCCCGACTTTGAAAAATCTGTGCTCCCCGGCCTCGGAACTACACATCCCATGAGGCATTGTAAAACTCTGACATTCCCAGACATGACTAGGCATGATGGGAATTGTAGTTCCTGAACAACTGGAGGGCCGTAGTTTGAAGACCCCTGATCTAAGGTATTAGAATAAAAAAACATATATAATGTTTGAGGGGTTCTAATTAGAGGGAAGGAGATGGCAGTGCAAACACAGGGGAAGCTCCATTAGCATTGCTGGTTGTATGTCATACCAACGGTCACCACAAGATGGCGTCAGATCACAGAAAGGAAGCATAGGCCTGCAGAAGGGCACAAAGCCGTGGCCTTAATAATAGGCTGGCGCAGCCCGACGTGATCGCGCAGCGGGGGAGGTGGGGGCGCACGGAGACACAGGATGGGGTATCCTGTGTCTCTGTGCGCCCCAACCACGCTGGCCGGTAATTGAGGCCGCGGCTTTGCGCCCTTCTGCAGGCCTATGCATCCTTCCCCAGGCGCCAGGTCGCTAATTCTAGTCACAATTGCGACCTGGCGCCCGGACTTCGTCAAACCCTGCTTTAATGAATAATAATAAAAAAAAAACTAAACAGCAAAGTTAGCCCAATTTTTTTTTTTAATATAATGTGAAAGAAGATGTTAACAATGGGGCACTATTCCTCCCATTAAAACCGATCGTAGGGGCATTTTCAACTCCCACTGGCCACAGTCTGGGGTCCCTGAAGCATAGTAAACTGGCCCTTTGCTTGGAAAGTATGGAGACCCCGGGCCGTAAATGATAAAATAATCTCCAGAATAACATCAGCGCATCCTCAGGTCAGGAGTCTACTTTTGATGATTTGCTTCTGCAGTAATTTCATGTCTTGGCAGGTTGTTGGCCGCACGCGGGAGGGGGGGGGGGTGTTTATTTTGGCTGAATCCATTGCTAATGTTGTCATCGCTTTCCATTATTCAGGGTGCGATTCCGGACTTGGACACGCTTTAGCCAAACATTTGGATAAACAAGGCCTCCTGGTCTTCGCTGGCGTACTGAATAGGAACGGGCCGGGGGCCGAAGAACTCCGGAGGGCGTGTTCACCGAACCTTTGCTTGATCCAGCTGGACGTCACCAACTCCGAGGAAGTCGCTGCGGCGTACCGCGAGGTCAGCGGCCAGGTGAAGGATGCAGGTACGGTGTCAATGGTGGGAGAGCGGAGCGCTCAACTGAACACAACCGACATGGAACTCTACCGGTTCTTGGTCTGTGCTGTAGATTTGATAAGGATGTGTAGAAACTAGGGTTGTCCCGATACCACTTTTTTAGGACCCAGTACAAGTACCGATACTTTTTTTCATGTACTCGCCGATACCGAATACCGATACTTTTTTTTAAATGTGTCCCCAAATGCAGCCATGTCCCCCCACATATGCAGCCATGTCCCCCCACATATGCAGCCATGTCCCCCCACAGATGCAGCCATGTCCCCCCACATATGCAGCCATGTCCCCCCACATATGCAGCCATGTCCCCCCACAGATGCAGCCATGTCCCCCCACAGATGCAGCCATGTCCCCCCCACATATGCAGCCATGTCCCCCCACAGATGCAGCCATGTCCCCCCACAGATGCAGCCATGTCCCCCCACAGATGCAGCCATGTCCCCCCACATATGCAGCCATGTCCCCCCACATATGCAGCCATGTCCCCCCACAGATGCAGCCATGTCCCCCCACAGATGCAGCCATGTCCCCCCACAGATGCAGCCATGTCCCCCCACATAGGCAGCCATGTCCCCCCATACCGTAGATGCAGATGTCGGCGTCGCCGCCGCCTAGTTAATCAGAGCAGGGAACATTACAGCTTTCATTTGAATAGCTGTGTGTTCCGCGCCGCGTATAGACACTCCCCCTTGCTCGGGCACTTTGATAGACAGTTCACCTGTCGGCGGGGGGGGGGGGGGTAGTATCGGATCTGGCATTGGGGGCATTACAAGTACTCCCGCAAATGCTCAGTATCGGTCCTGATACCGATACTGGTATGAGTCCATTCCCATCCTAATTCAGCACACCAAAGCTTGAGATAGATAGAGATATAGGGCCAGTTTCAGGTAGATGGGAGCATCTTTGCTCTGGAGTAACGCTTCTCATTTGCGTTACTCTGCCGAAATTTTAGGAGCAAGTGCTGTTATTCATGAAGCACTTGCTCCTAAAGTTGCGGCAGCGCATCGCAAATGAGCCAGCGGAATTCAAATTGGGCGGGTACGGGGCGTGTAGTATTCTAACTAAGCGCGATCCCGCGGCGAACGTACTGCGCATGCGTCGAGTGTCAATGCATCCCAGTGCGCATGCTCCAAGTTCTGTCAGTGAACGTCAATGACGTCACATTCCCATTCATGAATGTTTTACGCAAACGACGCGATTTGTTTTTTTTCCGACGCGATGACGACGCCTATACTTAACATAGGATACTCCACTAGGGGGCTGCTTTATCTATACGCCGTGTATCGCTTACGGAAACGTCGTAAAGTCACTGCGTCGCGCCCGAAAAAGATCGTGAATTGCCGATTCCCGCTCATTAACATATTTTTTGAGCGTAAATCGGCGGGACCGCCCCCGGCGCCATTTTTAAGTTGAAGTAACGATGCGATGGCGAAATTCAATTACGCCGATCGCATCGGAACTCCAACCCGGCGTTTCTTGTTTTCTGGTTATAGAAAACAGAAACGCCGGCTTAAAGTGACAGTTAGGCTGGCGGATCACTGGATCTGCCAGCCTAACTCTTCATGAATCTGGCCCATACTGTATATACTCAAGTATAAGCCGGGGGAAACAAATTTTACCATAAAAAATGGGAAAACGTATTGACTCGAGTATAAGCCTAGGGTGGGAAATGCAGCAGCTACTGTAAGTGGAAAAGAGGGTCAACATTACCCATTTGCAGCCTCACTGTGCCCTTGATGCCTCACTGTGTCCATTGCATGCCTCACTGTGCCCATTGCATGCCTCACTGTGCCCATTGCATGCCTCACTGTGCCCATTGCATGCCTCACTGTGCCCATTGCTGCCTCACTGTGCCCATTGCATGCCTCACTGTGCCCATTGCATGCTTCACTGTGCCCCTTGCAGCCTCACTGTGTCCGTCGCATGCTTCACTGTGCCCATTGCAGCCTCACTGTGTCCGTTACACGCCTCACTGTGTCCGTTACACGCCTCACTGTGCCCATTGATGCCTTCCTGTGCCAGTTACATGCCTCACTGTGCCCATTGCAGCCTCACTGTGCCCATTGCTGCCTCACTGTCCTGTTGCACGCCTCACTGTGCCCATTGATGCCTTCCTGTGCCCATTGCATGCCTCACTGTGCCCATTGCTGCCTCACTGTGCCCATTGCTGCCTCACTGTGCCGTTGCATGCCTCACTGTGCCGTTGCATGCCTCACTGTGCCCATTGATGCGTCCCTCTTCCCATTGATGTGTCACTGTGCCTATTGATGCATCACTGTGCCCATTGATGCCTCACTGTGTCCATTGCATGCCTCACTGTGTCCATTGCAGCCTCACTGTGCCTATTGCAGCCTCACTGTACCCATTGATGCCTCACGGTGCCCGTGGCATGCCTCGCTGTGCCCGTTGCATGCCTCGCTGTGCCCATTGATGCCTCACTGTGCCCATTGCAGCGTCACTGTGCCGTACCTGATCAGCCTGTGTCATGCATTGCAGTCAGATGGCGGCCATCCAGTGAACAAAAGCCATGCCTCCTCCTCGTCCTCATCCTCACCCCTGATAGGCGGAACACTCAGTTTCTTAGCAGTGTTTAGTGTTCCGCCTATCACGGACATCCACTCGTCCTCGTCTGTGATAGGCCTGTAATATAGCACAGAGCTTGCATTGATCGCCATCTGCAGTATACGAGTGGTAAATATGAAGGGTCAGACATCTTCTCTTGATAGAGCCATTGAGTGCTTTGCCATGAGGAAGGCTGACATTGGGATGTGGGTGCCACCGGTGTCAGGAAAGGGCAATCATCAGCCGGATATTTATATGAATATAATTGGCCTCAAGTAACCCTTTCCTGACATCCAGCTCGATGTCCTTGCATGAAAACCTCTACCTGGTCAGACAGGTGACTCAGACATGAGCGGTGGGATGTGTCCCAACTGATCCATTATCTGGTGTTGTTTTTTTGTCACTCCAGGTTTGTGGGCCGTTGTGCACAATGCCGGCGTCCTCCTCTACGTAGCAGACGGTGAATTGCTTCCCATGAACGTCTACAAGCAATGCATGGAGGTCAACTTCATCGGCGTGGTGCAAGTCACCAAAATGTTCATGCCTTTGCTGCGGAAAGCCAAAGGAAGGCTGGTCACCATATCCAGCATGGCAGGTGAGAGTACGAGGGTGCAACTCACGAAGGGACCCCAAACGTGTTCCCCGAAATCTGTCTTTGTCTATGACTGTGACGCTCACATGCCGGCCCGTCTAGTTGTTAGCCACGTGCAATTCGTTCAGTTACAAATTCTAACAAATTCGTTGATTCGGGAAATACCTGAGTTAATGAAAAACCTGTTTACGAATTTTTTCGATTATTCGTAAATTCGAATATTCGGAAACTCAGAAAATTCGAAAATCCGACATTTCGAAAATGAGAACAAAGATTCAAAAGAACGAAAATCTGAAACAATAACTTCACTGTTACTAACGAATAAATTATAGGTATTGGAATTTCCTTTCAAATTTGTCTGTTAGTGAACGTAACGAATACTCATTTTCCGAAATAACCAATGACGTATCTAAACGAATGGAATGTAACAAACTAATACAGTGGAACCACGGATTACGAGTATAATCCGTTCAAGGAGAATGCTCGTAATCCAAAGTACTCACATATCTGTCAGGTCACCTGTGGCCAGATGACAAATGCACCCCGTTGGAGACAGGGGTGCACCGCAAGGTAGTGAACCCTATAGCAGACTGCTGTGGATGGACAGGAAGCTTAAGCCCAAGATTCGCCTGGGCGCGGAGTCTAAGGTCCAGCTGGTGTTCACCAGAGCCTCTAGTGGTGAGGATGACCTTCGCTGCAGCTGAACCCAGGTCGCGGCCCCCGGAGTCCCATAGGCCACGCTCCGTAGGGAGGGAGATGAAGCACCCACTAAGGACACAAGGGATAGTAAAGGGTAAGCCGAGGTTTGGGCAACAGGCAGACAAGGATCACCAAGGGACAGGCCAAACGTCAGGGTCACAGGCAAACAGGAGTAGTCAGAGACAAGCCAAAGTCGGTACACAGAGATAAACGTAACACACGGCAAGCAGGAACAGAATACTAACAAACACGTTGATCAGCAGTGCACTGGTTAATATAGAGTTTCTGGGATGGCCTGGGGTGGAGTCATACAGGGAGGAGAGATGATAAAGGCAGCCAGAAAGAGAGTCAGGCCTCTAATAAACACATGAAGAGACAGGTAACCTGCCAGACATTATTGCATATCCATGACAATATCAAAGCGAGTTTCCCCATTGAAGTTAATGGAAACTAAAATAGTTTGTTCCCGCATTGACTTTAATGACATGCAAAACTGTATGTGGCCAGAGGCGGGGGGGGGGGGGGGGCGCCAGAGAGCCTGTCTAACACCCAGAAAGGGCCGAGGACACCTCGGCTGAACTCCAAAACCTTGGAAAGGCTTGGGAACTGAGTATTTCTGCTATTTTCCAAGCATTTCCGAATGGCGCAGATCTGCTCTGGCCAGTAGCGTAGCGTGGGGGGGAGGTGCAGGGGGG
This sequence comes from Rana kukunoris, assembly GCA_029574335.1. NCBI lineage: Eukaryota > Metazoa > Chordata > Amphibia > Anura > Ranidae > Rana > Rana kukunoris. The sequence goes on from JAJQKJ010002498.1 coordinate 55,883, forward strand.
ACCATGGCTCTGTTTAGGGGGGCGAAATTTTCGTGCCAGCAGTGACACTACTGGCTGCTACCTCTTTAATTTTAATCTCCTGTGTCCCTGAGCTCCGGTCGCTATTTTCAGTATCCAGCGCCCTGTGATTGGGTGTATGGGGCGGCGTGGGGCTGGCCTGTCTGTGATCGCGCGACCCTCCATTACGCCCAATCACAGTGCAGCGGGAAACAATGAACATGGCGGCCGGAATGTTGCAAACTGAGAGCTGCCGGGGCCGCTGTCTTCTCTTCCTCCTCCCAGTCCCCAGCACCGAACTGGGGACTAACTAATAATAATAGTTTGTTATTATTAGTTCATTATTATTTCGCATTTTCGATCATAACGAATGACCCGAAATAAATAAATAAATAAATAAACGAATGAAACAAAAACAAACATTTTTTTCGGCAGTGCACATGTCTACAGTTGTCGCTTTGTCAACTGCCTGATCCCATGTTGGGGCCGCCACTGACGGCTCGGCCGTGTGACACCTGCACCACCAACCCGTCCCCCGAAGTCTCCGCTCCAGCCTTGCAATCATATACAGTCACTTACACAGGGAGAGATTCAAAAAACCCTTCTGACGCCGAGCCGCAGATACCGGCTATTCATTAATGAGCTCGTTAGTTTGTCACGGGGGGGGGGGGGGGGGGAGTAATTGGCTGTTTGTGATTATTTAATTAGTTTGTGATTGTAATTGCACGTGCATGCAGCCCTTGTTTTACACGGGGAGCGACAAATTTGGAGGTCTGGGGAGGGCCGTGTAATTATTACTTCGCTTGATCTCGCATGTCGGAAAGTTTTTTTATTTTTTTCTGTTGACGATTCCAACCTGCTGTAGTTATTCCACGTCCACCTGAGCTTAGAAGACCTAAAGAAGCCCTTTAGGGGGCGTAACGCTGCAGTGAGGATTTCAGGTTGGGCAGTGAAGACACAGACAGGGGCAAATTAAAGGGGTTGCTCTTTGGAGAGCCCCCCCCTCCCTTGGGTCTACTTTGGATTTTTGTTGGGAGTGGGGGGCTAATATGCTTCATTATTGGCAAAAATAATCAGAATCTACCCCTCATCCCCTGATACCCCCCCCCCCCATTGACCCCTTTCTGTCTTTGGGCAGTACCAAGACAAGGTCATCTGGAGCCCAGGGCCAACATGGCACACTGAACACCCCCCCCCCCCCAGATGCACTAATATCTGCATGCTTGCCCCAATCAAAAATTCCCTCCTTCCAAGCACAAATCTTTTCCCCCATTCCCCCAGCACAAACCCCCCCCCCCCCCCCAGCACAAACACCCAAAATTACCTCTCTGAACACAATCCTCCCAGACGCACTGATCTGCATGCTGGCCCCCAATCAAAAATCCCCTCCTTTCCAGCACAAATCTTTGCCACCCCCACATTCCCAAGCTAAAATCCTCTCGCCCCATATGCCTCAGCACAAATCTCTCTCCCCCATGGCACAAACACCTACAATTACCTCTCTCAACACACAACCCCCCACCACAAGTTTCCCTCTGCCAATTACCCATCCTAGCACAAATCACTCCTCCGAAAGTTCCCCCTCGTAGCACGAATACCCCTAATCATCCATAATAGCACAAATCCCCCCTCCAACAAAAAACATTTCCCCTCCTAGCACAAATTCCTCCCCACCCCCACATATCACATTTTCTAGCACAAAAAACCCCAATCCCCCCTCCCAGCACACTAATGTATCATGAGTTGTAGATATAGGAATTATTAACAGGGGGTTCCCTGAGCCCAAAAAGTAATTTCAGGGGTTCCCTGTGTTGAAAAGGTTGACAAGGTCTGGAGTCTGGTCTTTACCGGTGCTTCTGATGGTGGAAATGGGCTGGGATCCCTAGTGGCCCCTGGACTCCTTTACTGCAACCTAACACCAGGTTTGCCTCACCAGGGGGGACATAGAAGCAAGGTGGCTACAATGTAGAGACAAGAGACCAAGGTGATGGGTCTTGGCAGGCAGTGAGCAGAGAGCGGTCCTCTCTTTTGGTCAGGGGACTTGCCAAGTGTCAGTTTAACGGTGGAGAAGGATCTGGGGGGGATCAGTAGTGGAGAAGGATCCGAGGGATCCGTAGTGAAGGACCTGGGGGATCCGTAGTGGAGAAGGATCTGGGGGGATCCGTAGTGGAGAAGGATCTGGGGGGATCCGTAGTGGAGAAGGATCTGGGGGGATCCATAGTGGAGAAGGATCTGGGGGGATCCGTAGTGGAGAAGGATCTGGGGGATCCGTAGTGGAGAATTATCTGAAGGGGATCCGTAGTGGAGAAGGATCTCGGGGAATCAATGGTGGAGAAGGATCTGGGGGGGGGGGTCCATAGTGGAGAAGGATCTGGGGGATCCGTAGTGGAGAAGGATCTGGGGGGATCCGTCGTGGAGAATTATCTGGGGGGGGATCCATAGTGGAGAAGGATATGGGGGAATCAATGGTGGAGAAGGATCTGGGGGGGTCCGTAGTGGAGAATTATCTGGTGGGGATCCGTAGTGGAGATTTATCTGGGGGGGATCCGTAGTGGAGAATTATCTGGGGGGATCCATAGTGGAGAAGGATCTGGGGGAATCAATGGTGAAGAAGGATCTGGGGGGGGGGTCCGTAGTGGAGAAGGATCTGGGGGAATCAATGGTGGAGAAGGATCTGGGGAGGTCTGTAGTGAAGAAGGATCTGGGGGGATCCGTAGTGGAGAAGGATCTGGGGGGATCCGTAGTAGAGAAGGAGTATTTCCAATGACACTTGTAGAATCTCTGCCAGTATTTCCAATGACACTCCTAGAATCTCTGCCAGTATTTCCAATGACACTTGTAGAATACAGGCCAACCGGTATGGCATTAAACGGCAAACTGTCATCAACATGGCCACTAATGGAAATCATGGGGCCCATTACAGCCTAATTGATGGGCCCCTGGTCCATCCTTCAGCCCCACCCCTGTCCCCACCCCAGACACCGCCAATGCCATAATGTGGTGCAAACAGTGCCACTGTTTGTCTATCTGTCTGCACCACATTATGGCATTGGTGGCACTGTCTGCACCACATTATGGCATTGGTGGCACTGTCTGCACCACATTATGGCATTGGTGGCACTGTCTGCACTACATTATGGCATTGGTGGCACTGTCTGCACCACATTATGGCATTGGTGGCACTGTCTGCACCACATTATGGCATTGGTGGCACTGTCTGCACCACATTATGGCATTGGTGGCACTGTCTGCACCACATTATGGCATTGGTGGCACTGTCTGCACCACATTATGGCATTGGTGGCACTGTCTGCACCACATTATGGCATTGGTGGCACTGTCTGCACCACATTATGGCATTGGTGGCACTGTCTGCACCACATTATGGCATTGACAGAATGCGTGGCACTGTCTGCACCACATTATGGCATTGGTGGCACTGTCTGCACCACATTATGGCATTGGTGGCACTGTCTGCACCACATGATGACATTGGTGGCACTGTCTGCACCACATTATGGCATTGGTGGCACTGTCTGCACCACATTATGGCATTGGTGGCACTGTCTGCACCACATTTTGGCATTGGTGGCACTGTCTGCACCACATGATGACATTGGTGGCACTGTCTGCACCACATGATGACATTGGTGGCACTGTCTGCACCACATTTTGGCATTTGTGGCACTGTCTGCACCACATTATGGCATTGACAGCATGCGTGGCATTGTCTGCAGCACATTATGGCAAGTAGCGGCATGGGTGGCACTCTCTCTGCAGGCAGCACATGACTTATGGGCCATAACACATGTGCTGCCTGCAGAGAGCTGTGCTTGGATTGGTTGGTGATGGGTCATGGGGTTCTGGCTGGAGGAATATTTTATTTTTTAATCTGCATCCATTCCCACTCTGTTCAGATTACCTGGGCCCCCCTGCTGGCCGGGGCCGGTACAGCAGGGCCAGTTGTACTGGCCTATCAGCAGCCCTGGTCATCAAGGTTTATAAAATATATTTGGAAGTTGGAAAACCCCTTTAAGTGCTGCCAGTAAAATAATAATGACTTTTTCCATGTGGTGTGGAAGTGTCAGCCGGACGATGGATTCGCACCGGCGGAACACTCGGCATTTTCTTTGCGCGTCTCATTAACATCGAAGCACAGCTGAACCACTGAAAAGCGAGCAATTAGGCGCTGTGCTTGTTCAGGAACCCTTCGCACGTCTTGGTGATTATGAAGCAACACAGAGTCTGCAAGTTTCAGCTTGTTAGCAGATTAAAGACCCCCCCCCCCCCCCGCGCAGTGATCTGCACGCGCGGTTCTATTTTCTGACCTCATGTTCTGCGGAGCGCCGTGAAAGAAAAAAAATAATAGAGCCGAGGTCGCCCTGACCTCCCACCAAACTATTCATTTCAATGAGGATTATGTTTTTAGCGAGAAGGAGTCGGAAAGTATTTATCACGGCGGAATCTTCCAGAAAAAAAACGTTCAGATAATCATCACACATGCAAATACAATTATTCTTCCGTTTTCAAGCTTGACGACTGTTTCTGCCAACGATGGATTCATATTCCGATATGCAGTCTGGAGGAAGGTTGATTCATTCCGTTACACGGAAACCTCCGTCATGACCTGACCGATCGACACGATCACAATGCAATTCTCAAGGCTCTGTACAGTCCATAGAACAATGCATGCCGGTATGACCGGGCCAATGGGCAATGAGAGTTTATCACAATCTGTACTGACACTGAATACAAGACCCGTCCCGTCCCCTCACATGATCCAAACACTCGGATATTGTCTTTATAAAATTCTCCTATGCAGCCAATCACGATCGTGTGTGTATTGTTTTGTTAAAGCGGAAGTAAAACTCATCGATTTGATAGTTTAAAAAAACAGTTAACATTCCCGGCATGCCGGAAATGCTGGCTGTCACATTTGCTTCTGCTCTCAACCATATTGTCAAACCATCTAATGGCTGGTTTCATAACTGATCACATGTGTGCAGGCCCGGACTGGCCATAGGGCATACCGGCATATGCCCGGTGGGCTGGGGCGACCCGTGGGCTGCAGGTCACGTCTCTGTAATGTAGGGGGGGGGTCTGTATGGTCTGGATTGTAGAGGGGGTCTGTAATGTAGGGAGGGGGTCTGTACTGTAGGGAGGGTGTCTGTACTCTTGGGGGGTGGGGTGTGTAACAAGCAGGGGGTCCAGAACTGTTAGGGGTGTCTGTGTAACAAACTGTGGGGTGCTGTGTAATGTAAAGGAGTCCATAGGTGCAGGGTGCTGTGTAATGTAAAGGGGCCCAGAGGTGCAGGGTGCTGTGTAATGTAAAGGGGCCCAGAGGTGCAGGGTGCTGTGTAATGTAAAGGGGCCCAGAGGTGCAGGGTGCTGTGTAATGTAAAGGGGTCCAGAGGTGCAGGGTGCTGTGTAATGTAAAGGGGCCCAGAGGTGCAGGGTGCTGTGTAATGTAAAGGGGTCTAAAGGTGTGGTGCTGTGTAATGTAAAGGGGCCCAGAGGTGCAGGGTGCTATGTAATGTAAAGGGGCCCAGAGGTGCAGGGTGCTGTGTAATGTAAAGCGGTCCAGAGGTGCAGTGTGCTGTGTAATGTAAAGGGGTCCAGAGGTGCAGGGTGCTGTGTAATGTAAAGGGGTCCAGTGGTGCAGGGTGCTGTGTAATGTAAAAGGGTCCAGAGGTGCAGGGTGCTGTGGAATGTAAAAGGGTCCAGAGGTGCAGGGTGCTGTGTAATGTAAAGGGGCCCAGAGGTGCAGGGTGCTGTGGAATGTAAAGGGGTCCAGAGGAGCTGGGTGCTGTGTAATGTAAAGGGGCCCAGAGGTGCAGGGTGCTGTGGAATGTAAAGCGGCCCAGAGGTGCAGGGTGCTGTGTAATGTAAAGGGGTCCAAAGGTGCAGGGTGCTGTGTAATGTAAAGGGGTCCAAAGGTGCAGGGTGCTGTGTAATGTAAAGGGGCCCAAAGGTGCAGGGTGCTGTGTAATGTAAAGGGGCCCAGAGGTGCAGGGTGCTGTGTAATGTAAAGGGGCCCAGAGGTGCAGGGTGCTGTGGTCCATAGGTACAAGGTGCTGGAACCCCACATACCATCATTAACCACCACTGCCGCCCCCCTCTTTCCCCCCGGGCTGCTCAGTCTAAAATGCCCGGGCCTATTTCTTGTCCCAGTCCGGGCCTGCATGTGCAGCATCATGGCAGTTGCAGATTAAACAGAGGCCAAGATGGCAGCTTCCTTGGCTAAAAACAACAGGAGGGTTTACTTCCACTTTAAACATTATTTAGTTACTTTTCTTATTTTAATTACATTTTATTTTGCATAAGGCTGCCGCTGCCCTAGTCGATCCAACAGGGACAGCAAGGCTGTAACAACAAGAACCTGGGGAATGCCCAGGGAATAACCAAGCCTACTTACCGACCAGCTAGCAGAACAACCAATTAACCTGTCTAACAATGTGCGTTAAAAACAGGGGTTTTGTCCGCACGCATTTGCAAACGCATGCGTGAGCCACAGAGCCGCGCCAAGGCACCCCATAATTCTGTGGTCCTAACACTAACAGTGAGTGTCCTCACAATGGAGGCACATGCATTTTAATGGATAGATAGGGGCAGGTGGACTGAAGGGGAGCCACCCCTCCTTAAAGGTACAGAAGCACACCAAGCACCCAGCAAGGCTGTACCTCAAACACTTACAAGCGATTGTATCCATAGAATTCTCGGTGTCGAGGATGTACCTCTAGCTTTAGGTGGCCCAGTAGGTACTAGCTTGTTTGGCCACTTTTTGCTGTGGGGTAACAATGTTTTTGCATCTGTCTCCCACAATCTCCCACCTGTAAATCACCTTTTCACATAGGTGTGCACACAGGGTGTTCCAGGTGTGCCCAGGCACACCCTAATCACCCTTTACAGCAGAGATTCCCCCCTGGCTCCATTCTTCCCCTGCAGTGCTACCAGTTTCCCTCCTCTCCCGCCAGCTGTTGCTGCAAGGATGTTTTAGGATGAGTGGGGGAAGGGGCCGGTAAATATGTAATTGACCACCCCCTTCACTCACCATGTTCATTCAGAAAGGGATCAGTAGTGTGTGTTTGAGCTTTGGGGTGCACACCCTAATGCAATAGACTGCGCACACCTATGATTCTATCCCAAAGGATACATTTGCATACACATTGCCCAGGCATATCCCACTGGTGTCACCATTTATTAAAAGACAAGGACGGAAAGAATGGGATTTTTAGGGTGCACAAATGCAGTATATCAAATAGATTACCGTATGTACTCGAGTATAAGGCGACCCGAATATAAGCCGAGGACCTAATTTTTCCACAAAAATTAGGATACTGAATGACAGCTGACTTTATTCTCCTTCTTCCCTAGGTCTTAATCCTATCCCTGGATTTGCGGCCTACGCTGCATCCAAAGCAGCTGTGACCATGTTTTGTGCTGTAATGCGTCAAGACCTCTTCAAGTGGGGGGTGAAGGTATCATCTATCCATCCAAGCGGCTTCAAAACAAGTAAGTCTAGAGGACATTTCGGGTATCCATATAAAAAGGTATCCTGGTTCTTTTGTAGTTTTTTATTTTGTTCATATTTGGGAAAAGCCTGGCAGGTGCATTCTACTTTCTCCACTGCAGGTGGTGCTCTTCAGCAGTGGCACTGTTGTTGGAGAGGAAGTCGAGAGGAACAGGGTCCCTTTATGGTTTCCTGGGTCACTGGGGAAGATATCCTATTGGATGCTGCTGCCCCATGTGACTTTGGTGGCCATCTTGGGTCAGGCAGATCCTATTTAGGACTCTGGCTCCTGCTTTGGCGAGTGGGCAGAGTACAGTACTAGCGGTAGGAAAAGGACCCTGACAAGGAGGGAAAGCGTAGAATCTGCAACTCCTCCGGACATCTTCGCGATTGGGCACGAGGCAGCGAGGCCACATTCCGCCCTCTTTACAGGCACTGTCAGTTGAGCTGAGTATCGCTCTATTCCCCTTGCTGGCAACCGCGATTGGGCGTTCATCCATCTATTGCACCTGACCGTGTAAATGATTGCCGCCGCACCCCACCTACAAGCTAATGAGTAAGAAGCTATTAGCTGAACCATTTTTTTGCTCAAGCATCTATAACCCGTTCCTGATTGAAGATCTCGGGCCAAAATGAGTCACTAGTAAAGTAAAATCAGACAGCGCAAAACCGCAATGAGATCCCAACTAAAGCAGCTGAACACTAAAGGTCAATATGAAGCAATCCCCTGGTAAAACATCAATCTAAAATAGTGCAGAGCTAGAAATTAAACTGCTATAAAGCATGAAACAAAAAGTCCCAGAAGGTCAGAAGCCAAAGGTGTCGACGGCTGACACCCCAACAGGAAGAGAAAGATTCCTCGGTAGTGAGCAGGGTGCTTGAAAACGGTAATAACCATTGTGCATCCTTTTCACTGCTCCCGCCACCAGAGGCACTCGAGGATAGGCGTGTGCACAGGGTGTGCCAGACTTTAAACGACACTTTTTATGGATATCTTTAAGAAATGTCTTTCTTCTTGCCACTCTTCCATAAAGGGCAGATTTGTGCAGTATACAGGGACTGATTGTTGTCCTATGGACAGAGTCTCCCACCTCAGAACTCTGCAGTTCCTCCAGAGTGATCATGGGCCTCTTGGCTGCCTCTCTGATCAGTCTTCTCCTTGTATGAGCTGAAAGTTTAGAGGGACGGCTAAGTCTTCGTAGATTTGCAGTGGTCTGATACTCCTTCCATTTCAATATTATCGCTTGCACAGCGCTCCTTGGGATGTTTAAAGCTTGGGAAATCTTTTTGTATCCCAATCCGGCTTTAACCAGTTGCCGACCGCCCGCCGTCATATTTCTGCGGGACGGTGGCACTGCTGGGCGAGAGCCCGGAGCTATACGTTCGCATTAAAGCGGCCGCTAGGGGGCAGGTGCGCATCCCCGCTCGACCCCGAGTCCCGCGCGCGTGCCCGGCGGGTACGATCGCCGCCAGGCACACGCGATCGCTCGTTACAGAGCGGGGAACGGGAGCTATGTGTGTAAACACACAGCTCCCGGTCCTGTCAGCGGGGAAAACGCTAATCTTCTGTTCATACAATGTATGAACAGAAGATCAGTGATTTCCCCTAGTGAGGCCACACCCCCCATACAGTTAGAACACACCCAGGAACACACTTAACCCCTTCCCCGCCCCCTAGTGTTAACCCCTTCACTGCCAATGGCATTTTTATAGTAATACAATGCATTTTTATAGCACTGATCGCTAAAAAAATGCCAATGGTCCCAAAAATGTGTCAAAAGTGTCCGAAGTGCCCGTCATAATGTCGCAGTACTGAAAAAAAATGCTGATTGCCGCCATTACTAGTAAAAAAAAAAAATTAATAAAAATGCCATAAAACTACCCCCTATTTTGTAAACGCTATAACTTTTGCGCAAACCAATCAATAAAAGCTAATTACGATTTTTTTTACGAAAAATATGTAGAAGAATACGTATCGTTCTAAACTGAGGAAAAAAAATGTTTTTTTTTTATATATATTTTTGGGGGATATTTATTATAGCAAAAAGTAAAAAATATTGCATTTTTTTCAAAATTGTCGCTCTATTTTTGTTTATAGCGCAAAAAATAAAAAACGCAGAGGTGATCAAATACCACCAAAAGAAAGCTCTATTTGTGGGAAAAAAAGGACACCAATTTTGTTTGGGAGCCACGCCGCACGACCGCGCAATTGTCAGTTAGAGCGACGCAGTGCCGAATCGCAAAAAGTGCTCTGGTCAGGAAGGGGGTGAATTCCTCCGGGGCTGAAGTGGTTAAACTTCTCCACAACAGTATCTCGGACCTGCCTGGTGTGTTCCTTGTTCTTCATGATGCTCTCTGCACTTTAAACGGACCTCTGAGACTATCACAGTGCAGGTGCATTTATACGGAGACTTGATTACACACAGGTGGATTCTATTTTTCATCATTAGTTTTCTGCACTGAAAGTAAAGGGGGCGGAATAATTTTGCACGCCCAATTTTTCAGCTTTTTTTTTTGTTAACAAAGTTGGAAATATCCAATAAATTTCGTTCCACTTCATGATTGTGTCCCACTTGTTGTTGTTTCTTCACAAAAAATGACAGTTTTATATCTTTATGTTTGAAGCCTAAAATGTGGCAAAAGGTCGTAAAGTTCAAGGGGGCCGAATACTTTCTCAAGGCACTGTATGTACTCGAGTATAAGGCGACCCGAATATATCCCGAGGCACCTAATAGAGTTAGGTTAGGCACATTCGACCGCAGAGATCGCAAAGATCGCTATTGTCACCGTCATGTCGAATCTTCCATCCGTATCGAACTTCTTCCATCCGTATCGACCTGTGCATTTTTTATGTCGGATCTTTCGGATTTCGGATTCTGCACATTCGTTATCGTTTGTTAAAAAGAAGGCGAAAATCCCCGAAATTTGGGCGAAAACGAATGCACATGTCTAGTATTTATAAAGTATGGCATTGGGCGTGGATAACTAAGATTATCTGAAGAATAATATGTAGGAAAGTTTATCTTCCTTCCTTTCCTTTAACGTAGTAAAATTCCAAACCTAGTTGCCAGTTGGTCCCCTGATGGTCTCTCCTGTTTTGCAGATATTTTCGGTTCTCGAGAGCTTTACTCAATCCAAGCGCAGAACCTTCTGGAGAACATCAAGCCGGATGTCAGAGATGACTACGGAGAAGACTACCTCAACACTCTGAAGGATCTGCACCAGGATATGTTGACGTCTTCGTCTTCCGACGTCTCCCCGGTCTTGGAGGACGCTCACCACGCTCTCTTGGCCCAACGGCCGTATTCCACCTACACCCCTGGGACCCTCGCCTACCTCATTCCTTTGATATTCCGTTGCTCCCCTATTTGGGTCTATGATATCTTTGCCAAGCTGATCTTCCACGGCCACCATACTATCCGGCCCAGATCGCTAAGAACATTTCATGATAATTAAAACTGACTAAAAAAGGGGGCGGGGAATGGACATTTTCAGACTAGAGCCAGCCAAACACAGAAGAACCTCTGAAAAGACATTCAGGTTTTGGATACATTGATGCAATAATAAGAAGTGCCTTGGAGCTCCTATGAGTAGGGTGACCACATGTCCAGGATTGGCCAGGACTGTCCCGTGTTCTGCAGGCCTGTCCCGGGTCCCTGGTAACTTCATTCCAGGACATTCCAATGGAAACGAAAATATTTTTTTCCGCATTGACTTCAATGGCATGCAATACCGCATGTGGCCAGAGTTTGGGGGCGCTGGAGAGCCTGCCACTGATCCACAATATGCACTTCCTGCTCACTGCATGTGTGTTCAACACAGATAATGCAATACTCGGGGCGTAACTACATTGTGACCCAGTCTCATGCTCTAGGGGGGCCCATGTGCCTGCCCTGTACACCTGAATGGAAGGGGTGGTGGGGGGGTGGCATATAGAGGATCTGATCCCCCCCCCCCATTTTCCTCCTGCAGCTGCTGAAAGCCGGGCTCTCCTCCTCTCCGTCCCACCAGCTGCAGGAGGAAAATGGAGGGGATTCGTTCCTATAGGCCACCCCTCCTATCTTACTTACTCTTCCTTCTGCTGCCCCCTGGCCCCTGTGTGCTCCATGGGCTCCCCAACAGCTTTGGTGGCTTTTCTCCTCCCCCCGGACTGCTGTAGGGGGTGGAGAGCAGGGAAGGGACCGGTAAATATGTTATTTACCGGCCTCTTCCATTTCTGAATGGATAGAGTTGGTGATCGGTAACAGAAATAGCATAGAGTGTTGTAAGCTGCATACAGGAGTATCTCCAACTCTTCTGTGGAAACTACTCCCAGCTCTACTGCCTGCAAGGAACTACTAGCTCACCTGGCTGCTTGTTCACCAGCTCACCTGGCTGCTCCAAAAAAACTCCCAGGGTAAGGGATAGGAGGGGTTAAGCACAGCGCTGTCCTCCTGAAAGGCTTCCTACATGTGGCATCTGCCGCGAGCAGAGAACAGGGGGGGGGGGGGGGGTGCTGCCGAAAATCTGAAAGTTTAGGTTCACCTCTCTCCTGCGGGCCCCTGGGTACATTCGGGCCCCTTACTAGTGTAAAGCCAGCTCGAGCCCAGCTTGGAGGAAGAGCCCCCCATACCCAGTAGTTCCTCCAAGGCCACTGCCAGTCTCCTCAGCACTCCACCTTCCACTCGACCCCCCCCCCCATCTGGCCTGGCTCCTCCATATTTAAGGGCTGAGCTAGCCACCCTATAAGAGCATTCTTCCTGGGGAAGTGCCCTCAAGTATTAAGATCAGTCCTCCTGGCCTCCGCCCACAAAGTTCTAGAAGTTTCTCCAAACTTCCAGATCTAGGGGGAGGTACAAGAGACCTGCCTTTGTGAGTCATCCAGCCTGACCTGCAGTAAACCCTGACCCAATTTTTAGACTCACAAGCTAATGATGAGTCATAACACAAATTTTCCTGCACTAACACTCGGAGCACACTAGAAGGTGCTACACCAATCACAACCAAGGACAAGAAAAACAAAAAGCATTTTCCTTTGCTCGAGTGCTCAGTCTGTTTGCCTTTAGGAAATCATCCCCAGTACGTCCACCAATCTATGGACAACCTCACTCTGTGCTGGGGGCAGGGCCGCCATCAGGGGGGTACAGGCATTACACCTGTAAGGGGCCCATAGGGCAACCCCCTTTATTTATTTTTTTGGTAAGGGGCCCGGATGGCAACCCCCTTTTTTCTTTTCTTTTGTAAGGGGCCCGGAGGTCCCCAGGGCCCCCGGATGGCAACCCCCCTTTTTCTTTTCTTTTGTAAGGGGCCCGGAGGTCCCCAGGGCCCCCGGATGGCAACCCCCTTTTTTCTTTTCTTTTGTAAGGGGCCCGGAGGTCCCCAGGCAACCCCCCTTTTTTTTATAAAAAAAAAAGTTTTAATTGTGTGTGTGTGTATATATATATATATATATATATATTTATATATATATTTTTTTTATTACGGGCCCAAAGGTCCCCAGGCCCCTGGATGGCAACCCTCCCCCTTTATTTCTATTTTTTTATAAAACATTTTTTATTATTTTAATTTTTTATATATATTCTTAATTTTTTTCATTTTTTTTTTTAATGAGCCCTGCATGGCAACCCCCCCCCCCCCCTTTTTAATAACATTTTTTTTTTTATATATATAATTTTTATTTTCATTAAAGGGCCCAGAGATCCCCAGGGCCTCTGGATGGCTACCCCCTTTTTTTATAATTTTTTTAATATATATATTTTTATTTTATTTTTGTTTTTAAGGGGCCCAGAGGTCCCCAGGGCAACCCCCCCCCTTTTTTTTTTCATCAGCACCCCCATGCTTCTCAATTCGTGGCACCCCCCCGGTCTCAATTTGAGGCGGAAGCGCCCCCCCCCCCCCTCCTGGTTCTCTGCACCAGTGGGCCCATGCCTGAAGCTAAGGGGCCCCATAATTCCTGATGGCGGCCCTGGCTGGGGGCAGATTCCCTTCCGAGAAACCTCTCAACATCTTCAGAAGATACTTGAAAATGATCCATGATTAAGCACCATGATCAAGCACTTTAATGTATGATTTCATTCATATGATTTAAATGATCAATTCAGAGCTCTGAACAAAACGTATCCAAATAAAGATGATTTTCAATAGAAAAGGCCCGGATTCAATGTTGTGTGAATGGGTTCGTTAGCAATGTAAGAAAGGCGCCCCTTTTACACTTAGAGGTCTCTTTGTAACTGTATGACGGTTGCAACCTTCCAACACAAGATAGCCGGCTGTGGTTGCTACGGGCAACAGCATACAGAATAACACACTTTTCACCGAGAAGAACATGTTGAAACATGGCACAGTCTTTATTTCCAGCCACTGTTGGGCAGCAGGAAGACTTTTGAACTTCACATTGGCGAGAGGTCAGCATGGTTGCTATGGGTAACGACACAAGTAATGGCATCCTTTAACAGGCCACACAGTTCCGGAACGCAATAGCACAGCACAACTTTTACTCTTTGGCTCGCTTAGTAAGGATTTGACAGTTCTTTAGCTCATTGGTCGACTGGTTGCTATAGGCAACAGCCGCGCAGGTTGCCATAGGAGATCCCCAGACGAGCCCCCAAATGTAGCGCTACCTCCGCAAAGGGCTGCTGGTTACTGGTTCCCCTATTCCTGCACAGCCAGGGAACACGCAATTTCCATCTTGACATTTTCCACATTTTTTTATGTTATTACAACCAAAAAACGTAAATGTCTTTTATTGGGATTTTATGTGAGAGACGAACACAAAGGCCCAGATTCACAAAGCACTTACGCCGACGTAAGTGCAAATGTGCGCCCGGCGTATCTGTGCGCCGGACCCACAAACCAACATACGCCTAAAAACTGGCCACCCTACGCCGACGTAGCTTACATACCCCGGCGCAGCGTGGGCGCACTTTTCATCTGGACAGATGTGGCCGCTCCCATTGATTCGTCATTCAAACATGCAAATGAGGGAAAATACGGTGATTCACGAACGTGCGTGCGCCCGACGTGCACGTAAATTGTACGTCCGGCTTAAAGTTATTCCCCATAGATGAGGCGCAATCCGGCAACAGACATGCAAAGGTCTGCACCGGGGGAACAGGCCGGTGTATTGGGCGTACGTTACGTTCACGGCGTACGTGGTGATCCGGCAAAGCTTAGGCATTGGTGGTTGTGAGCATGCGCATAAGGGTGCTGTTTCATGCGTCAACGTCACGGCACATGCGCAGTTCGTGATACGCCGGGCGTAAAACACTGCACCACGCTCGGACCATCATTTGCATGGGGCCACGCCCACTTCCACCTACGCCGGCCTGCGCCTTCGAAACCTACTCCACGCCGACGCAGCGTTGGGAGCAATAGCTTGCTGAATGCAGTGCTTGCCTCTCAGCGCTGCGTCGGCGCAGCGTACGGCGGCGTAATGTGCGCCTAACTCTCTGTGAATCTAGGCCAAAGTGTCACATAATTGTGAAGTGGAAGGAAAATGATAAATGATACAAATAAATATGTGAAAAGTGTGGGGGAGGGGGGGTTTTAATCAGCCCCCATTACTCTGATACCCCCAACTACAATCTAGAGGAACCAATTGCCTTCAGATGACACCTAATTAGTAAATAGAGGTATGGCCGCCCACCTAAACTGACCAAGCCGGGCAAGGAGAGCATTCATCAGAGAAGCAGCCAAGAGGTCCATGGTAACTCTGGAGGAGCTGCAGAGATCCACAGCTCGGGGGGAGGGGGGAATCCGTCCACCGTCTGTAAAAATAATTCAAGGACAAGAGCCTCTTCCCCACAACCCTGGCCGGTGGTTTTGGGGGTCTGCAGGCAGGGGGGCTTATCGGAATCTGGAAGCCCGCTTTAACAAGACGACCCCCAGATCCTGCTCTTTAATAACTAAGGGGCGGGGGCCACCCGGTGTGATGTCACCTGGTGAACCCGCCCCCTGTGTGACGTCATTGACTGAGGGCATGCTGGGTCATTGACGTCACAAGGGGTGGTGTCACCGGTATTCACTGGATGTTAGGGACGCTGGGCGCTTAACGCTGCCCGAGCACAGCAGCGTTAAGGTCCCCTGTCCCTGAAAACTGGAGTAGTGCATTGGGGAAGTAAGGCGGCCGCGAGGCCCTTGTGAGTGCGAGGCCTTAGGCGACCGCCTAATTTGCTTAATTAAAGAGCCGCCTCTGATTACAAGCATGTTCCTGGAACGAATTATCCTCACAAACCGAGGTTTTGCTGTATTGAAGAAATTTACCTATACAATCTTTGAATTTTTCCGATCCCTTTTTTTTTTTTTAGCTAATCTTTTTTCGGATTGATATTTGTATTGTTTGCTGAATAATTCAGGCGAATCCATAAACACCCAGCAGAGATCCATTCCTTGCAATAAATGCTTTATTTTCCTTTTTTTGTGTGTTCGCTGGTAAATGGTAGCCGGCAAGCTGCGCCGTTATCGAGGCGCATGGATATCTCTGCCATTACCCCGGCCTTCCAGCTGAGGATCTCGGGATCCAGACGCTCGTGCTCCTTTCTGCCTTCTCTCATCTCCTGCCTGGCTGAGATTAGAGGCACAGTTTGAAAACGACTGCTTTCTGTTTATAAGACCTATAAAAGTAATAATAGCCATAACATTTTTATCGCCAATCAAGAAAGCGGAAAGCTGAGGTGCAACGGCATTCCTGGTAGAAATCCGGCCCAATTATCTTGGGTCCTTGTTCCCTAGAATGGGTGTAGGGCAGTGGCAGGTCCTGTAGGTGGCACTGTGCCATTATTACAGATCAATCGGTGTCCTTTAGGGAAATTACCCCCCCTCCCCCTCCCCCATATGGACTCATTTCTCAGAGAAAGGTCAGCTGTCTGATTGGTTTACTAATTGCTGTACTCCCGAAATCTCAGGTGTGGGACCTTACATGATAGAGTAAGACAGGTGAACCAGGGAGCCGCTACATCCTTAATCATCCACAGCTTGCAAGCACGGGCCTCCAGCTAGAAAGGTCTCTGGTAACCTCCGATCTTCAAACAGTATATCGAGAGTACGACGCCTACAATCAAATGTCTTTATCAAAGTTTGTATAGTACAGACTTCAGGGATGGACTGGCCATTGGGACTACAGGGAGTTTCCCGGTGGGCCGGTGGCTCAGTGGGCCGGCTTCAGTGACAGGGGACCGCCGCCCCCCTCCGCTCCTCTGTCTCTCCCTCCCCGCAGCGCTCACCTGGGGGGAACAAAGAAGCAGGGGGAGGACCAGAGGATCAGGGACGGCGACAGAGGAGCATGGGGGGAGGGGACAGACAGCTGACTCAACAGCTATGGCCTGGGACTTTCTCACTTCTGCCTAATCTTGTCCCATAAGGGGGAGCACCTTACTTTCTTTGCCCCGGGTGAAATAATTTCTAGTTTCCCCACAGGTACTGCCTATAAGAGTACCAGTACCAGCCGTTCTACTCTAATAAAGCAGAACGGCTAGTGAAGGTGGAGAGGGGGCTTGGGTGGCCAGGCCGGGGGGGGGGGTGCGGGAGTTGTCCAGCAGCCATGGGAGAGACCTGTCAAAGTGGGCCAGTCTTTCTTGAGAGGTTGGGATAGGGGCCACCCAGAAGATGTTTGGGATTAAAGATACACAACAAGATGCTGGAATGGTCACTGACCAATGAGCAGTGGGGATAGGAAGCCCCTCATGTGATGTTGGGGTGGACATGCATGTAATGTTGAGATGAGGGGCCACTCATGAGATGTTGAGACAGGAACCCTCCCATGAGATGTTGGGATAAAGGCTCACCACAATATGCTGGAATGGACACCAACCAATGAAAAGTTTGGATGGAAACCCACCTATGAGATATTGGGATAGGGCACACCTAAGAGATATTGGGATAGGAGCCCACATATGAAATGTTGAGATGGGGACCCACCCTTGAGAGGTTGGGATATGGGCCAACCCAGAAGTTGTTTGGGATAAAGGTACACCACAAGATCCTAGAATGGCCACTGACCAAGGGGGCTCACCCATGAGACATCAGCTCTTGGCCCTCCATCATCTTAAAGCAGGAGAGGGGGCTCACCCATGAGACATCAGCTCTTGGCCCACCATTGTCTTAAAGCAGGAGAGGGGGCTCACCCATGAGACATCAGCTCTTGGCCCACCATCGTCTTAAAGCAGGAGAGGTGGCTCACCCATGAGACATCAGCTCTTGGCCCACCATCGTCTTAAAGCAGGAGAGGGGGCTCACCCATGAGACATCAGCTCTTGGCCCACCATCGTCTTAAAGCAGAAGAGGGGGCTCACCCATGAGACATCAGCTCTTGGCCCACCATCGTCTTAAAGCGGGAGAGGGGGCTCACCCATGAGACATCAGCTCCTGGCCCACCATCGTCTTAAAGCAGGAGAGGGGGCTCACCCATGAGACATCAGCTCTTGGCCCACCATCGTCTTAAAGCAGGAGAGGTGGCTCACCCATGAGACATCAGCTCTTGGCCCACCATCGTCTTAAAGCGGGAGAGGGGGCTCACCCATGAGACATCAGCTCTTGGCCCACCATCGTCTTAAGGCAGCCCCACTTGCCATTTCTATTTCTATATCAGGCTTATATACTGTAAACCTGAACTTAGACAAGTGGAGAAAAATGCCAAGAGGATTGTTTTCTCTTCCTTTATAAAAACAGCCACCGGCCTTTATTATCCAAAGCATTTAACTTTCCTAAAAGCCATTGCGGCTTACCCAGCCAGTCCCGCAGCTGTTCGCTCCGTCCTCCAGCAGAAGCTGCGATCGTTTTGCTCTCACATATAGAAGAGTATTCCAGGAACACGGGCAGACAAAACATTCTACAGTCACAGCCAATCTGAAACACAACACTGGATTGTGTCGGAAAGTAAATAGGATTTTGCATGTTTGCAATCTATTCACCTGCCAGGGAGATGGTTGGATCGGCGCCACAAAGGTCAACCAGCTGGCTGCGCTTTGTAAAAATATCTCATCGGGAACCGCAGGGATAATTCTTCCAGAGACAATGGAGGAAACGGAGGCTACATTGGATTTAAAGGGACGCCTGCACTCTTTTTTTCAATTTATTTTACAAGTTTATAGAATAATTGACAGAACGCTGAGAAATACATCGGAAGCCTCTGCTGACCACGGGATCGACAAATGTTACTGGCTGTCATACTTTGGTGGCAGAATCTGTTTATCTATCTATTTATTGGGATCCCTTACAGAGTCTGGAGTGGCCATAAGGCACACATGGCATTTACCTGGTGGGCCAAGGCTGCCGGGCCACATGCAAGGTCCCCATCAGAGGAGGGGGGGGGCCATACACATGTAGGGGGCCCGGGTGTCACGAGGGGCACAGGCATCCCATGCAGTGTTACCGACCATCATTATACATTTCTGAATGATTTTTCTGTTGCTCCGTCTGTGTCTCTGTTACTGCAGTGCCACCTCCCAGCTCCCACCCGCCGCTGCTAGCGTTAGTGGTTGGTTGCTAGGGCCATCTGGCTGATGGAGGGAACTCTACCAATGGGAACACTGATGGAGGGACGTCTGATGATGGGGACACTGATATGGGACCTCTAATGAGGGGACACAGATGGAGGGACCTCTCATGAGCAGGACACTGATGGAGGGACCTAGACTGATGGGAACACTGATGGGGACCTCTAATGAAAGCACAAAGATGGAGGGACCTCTCAAAAGTAGGACACTGATGGAGGGACCTCATATGAGGGAGATGCTGATGGAGGGAACTCTAATGATGGGGACAATGATAGGGGACATAATGAGTGGAAAACTTATGGAGAGACCTCTAATGAGGGGGACACTGATTGGGACCTCTAATGAAGGTGACATTGATGGAGGAACTTATAATGATGGGAACACTGATGGAGGAACCTCTACTGATGGGAACACTGATGGAGGAACCTCTACTGATGGGGACACTGATGGAGGAACCTCTACTGATGGGAACACTGATGGAGGAACTTATAATGATGGGAACACTGATGGAGGAACCTCTACTGATGGGGACACTGATGGAGGAACCTCTACTGATGGGAACACTGATGGAGGAACTTATAATGATGGGAACACTGATGGAGGAACCTCTACTGATGGGGACACTGATGGAGGAACCTCTACTGATGGGGACACTGATGGAGGAACCTCTACTGATGGGGACACTGATGGAGGAACCTCTACTGATGGGGCCACTGATGAAGGGACCTATAATGAGGGAGACACTGATGGATGCTATATGGGGATGTCTCTTTGCTGAATATATAGGGATGTATCTCCTGCATTGGGATGTCTCTGCTGGATTGGGTCATCTCTTTGCTGAATATATGGGGATGTCTCTTTGCTGGATTGGGCTGTCTCTTTGCTAAATATATGGGGCTGTCTGTTTGCTGCTCTTTGGCTAGAATATAATTCCTTACTAATAAATCTTGAAAGCTATGATGACTTGGAATACACTTTTCATTTTTCGCACAGTAAGTTGTAAGAGTGCTAAAATAAAAGTGGGTGGGCCCTGGTGGTCAGGCCTAAAGTTATGTAAGGGGACAAAGATTTCTGATAGCTGCCCTGGCCAAATGTCCTAACAAGAGCTGGCTAATGCAGGGGACCCCAACCCCTGGGCCGAGGATCGGTACTGGTCCATGGCCTGTTGATGACCCGGCCACACAGCAAGAGGTAAGTGGCTACATCAGTCCCCTTTTTATCACAGTGCCCCTATACATTACAGCGTGGAGGACCCTCTCCGTAAACATCCCAACACCAACTGCCCCCACGAATGCCCCATTTTCTGTCTATGAAGTGAAAGGATGTTTATCTACACATCTATCTGTATATCTATCTATGGAATAGAAGGCCCCCCTCTCTCTAAATGACACCCAGAAAACATTGTGTACTCCGGATTACAGTGGCACCTCTCTGGTCCTCTCGGTATCACAGGCTGAGGCTCTACAGAGAATAGCGCAGATCAATAGAACGTGTCATCCAATACACTGCCTCTAGCTGGGCTCAGCGGCGGGAAGGTTGGCTTCGGAGCATCGCGGCAGATTTGATATGACAGTTCCAGCCAGGAGACGTCTCCAGGAGGGAACATTTGGGAAGCTGACATTCTCTCTTACAGTATTTCTGTCTGTAGTTGTTTTGGACAAGCGGCGGGCTAAACACAAACCGGTGGATTTGGTTAAAGGACAGATCTCTGCTGCACCTCACTGATAACATTTGTGAGATAATCCCCCTTACTAGTAGCGGGTTGGATCCCCTTTATTAGGTCCTCCTTGCTAGTAGCGGGTCTGACCCCCATTATTGGATTCCCCTTGCTAGTAGTGGGTTGGACCCCCTTAATTAGGTCCTCCTTGCTAGTAGCGGGTTATGAACCCCTTTTATTAGGTCCCCCTTGCTAGTAGCGAGTTCTGGATCCCCTTTATTAGGTCCTTCTTGCTAGTAGCGGGTTGGACACCCTTTATTAGGTCCTCCTTGCTAGTAACGGGTTGGACCCCCATTATTGGATCCCCCTTGCTAGTAGCGGGTTAGACACCCTTTATTAGGTCCTCCTTGCTAGTAGCGGGTTGGATCCCCTTTATTAGGTCCTCCTTGCTAGTAGCGGGTTGAACCCTCTTTATTAGGTCCCCCTTGCTAGTAACGGGTTGGACCCCCATTATTGGATCCCCCTTGCTAGTAGTGGGTTGGACCCCCTTAATTAGGTCCTCCTTGCTAGTAGCGGGTTATGAACCCCTTTTATTAGGTCCCCCTTGCTAGTAGCGAGTTCTGGATCCCCTTTATTAGGTCCTTCTTGCTAGTAGCGGGTTGGACACCCTTTATTAGGTCCCCCTTGCTAGTAGCGAGTTCTGGATCCCCTTTATTAGGTCCTTCTTGCTAGTAGCGGGTTGGACCCCCATTATTGGATCCCCCTTGCTAGTAGCGGGTTGGACACCCTTTATTAGGTCCTCCTTGCTAGTAGCGGGTTGGACCCCCTTTAATAGGTCCTCCTTGCTAGTAGCGGGTTATGAACCCCCTTTATTAGGTCCCCCTTGCTAGTAGCGAGTTCTGGATCCCCTTTATTAGGTCCTTCTTGCTAGTAGCGGGTTGGACCTCCTTTATTAGGCCCCCCTTGCTAGTGGCGGGTTGTACCCCCTTTATTAGGTCCACCTTGCTAGTAGTGGGTTATGAACCCCTTTTATTAGGTCCTCCTTAAAATATATATATAATATTTGGAGCTTCTAACTAATTTTGTAAACATATAGTGCCAGAAAACAGTGCAGCGTTTATTTTCACTTTAACTGCTTGCCGACCAGCCGCCGTTATACGGCGCCAGGTCGGCTCGGGTGCACGGGATCACGGTGCTATAGTCATCTCGCGAATCAGCCAATAGGGGTGCGTGCGCGCCCCCGCTTGCCTCTGCTCCCGACGCACGTGCCTGGCGGGCGCGATCAACTGCCGGGCACTTGCGATCGCTCATTACAGAGTGAGAACCCGGGAGCTGTGTGCTGTCAAGGGGAGAAATGTCTGATCGTCTGTTCATCTGGTCATTTCCCCTAGTGAGTCCGGCCCCCCTACTAACTGAACACACCCAGGGAACATGATTAATCCCTTCCTCACCCCCTAGTGTTAACCCCTTCCCTGCTAGTAATATTTTTACAGTAATCAATGCATTTTATAGCACTGATCGCTGTATAAATGACAATGGTCCCA
This sequence comes from Rana kukunoris, assembly GCA_029574335.1. NCBI lineage: Eukaryota > Metazoa > Chordata > Amphibia > Anura > Ranidae > Rana > Rana kukunoris. The sequence goes on from JAJQKJ010002498.1 coordinate 78,062, forward strand.
AAAATGTGTCAAAAGTGTCCGAAGTGTCCGCCATAAGGTCGCAGTACCGATAAAAATCGCAGATCGCCGCCATTACTAGTAAAGAAAAAATATTAATAAAAATGCCATAAAACTATCCCCTATTTTGTAGACGCTATAACGTTTGCGCAAACCATCAATAAACGCTTATTGCGATTTTTTTTTCTTACAAAAAATAGGTAGAAGAATACGTATCGGCCTAAACTAAAAAAATTATATATATTTTTGGGGGATATTTATTATAGCAAAAAGTAAAAAATATATTTTTTTTTTTCAAAATTGTCACTCTGTTTTTGTTTATAGCGCAAAAAATAAAAACCGCCGAGGTGATCAAATTCCACCAAAAGAAAGCTCTATTTGTGGGGAAAAAAAAGACGCCAATTTTGTTTGGGAGCCGCGTCGCACGACCGCGACGCAGTGCCGTATCGCAAAAAGTGGCCTGATCATTGACCAGCAAAATGGTCCGGGGGGCTCAAGTGGTTAAGAAAACGATAATCGCTTTCTTTTAGAACAATGTATCAGTTTTCCGGCCCCTCTTTGTAAAAGGATCCTGTGCGTATCGGAGGAGTCGGCAGTCTCATATAAAGGGGGTCCTTATCTGACGGCTCGGCGCAGAGGCTTTGATCCGGGAAGTATCTCATTCTCTGCACTCGTCACCCAAAACGTTTCATCTAAAGCCGTAAGAAAAATGTCTCCCTCCAAGAAATTCCTTCACCGCGTAACGCACAAACGGCGAGGCTTTCATCATAAAACGGCGTTCACTAAACTGAAGGGTCGGCCTTAAAAACAGGAAGAAAAAAATTGCCAGAAGTTCTAATAAATTGGTAATAAACCAAACTGATTCCCGGGGTCTGTGGGGGTGTCAAAGGATTAGACATACTCTCCCCACCCCCACCCCTTCAACAGGGGAAAAAAACCATAACAAAATATAATGATCAAGGGCTGTGTTCATTCTTGTGCTTTGTGAAAATGTTCTCAGTTTTTGGAGTTTTTAACGTGCGGTTTTCTGTGTTTTTTTAGGTCACGTCAATCTGCTCTTTGCTGCTTTACATATAAGTCTATTTTTTGTCCTTGCCTAAACTATGGCTTAGTTCCTGGCTATCCGAGTCTGCCACCTACCCTGACCCTTGGCTTCGTTCCTGGCTATCCGAGTCTGCCACCTACCCTGACCCTTGGCTTCCCTCCTGGCTATCTGAGCTGGCTACCTGCCCTGACCCTTGGCTTCTTTCCTGGCTATCTGAGCCAGCTACCTGCCCTAACCCTTGGCTTCGTTCCTGGCTATCTGAGCCGGCTACCTGCCCTGACCCTTGGCTTCGTTCCTGGCTATCTTAGTCTGCCACCTGCCCTTATCCTTGATTTAGTTCCTGGCTATCTGAGCCGGCTAACTGCCCTTACCTGTGGCTTTGTTCCTGTATATCAGGGCCTGCTACGTGCCTCGAACTTTGGCTTCGTTCCTGGCTATCCGAGTCTGCCACCGGCCCTTATGCTTGGCTTTATTCCTGGATGTCAGGGCCTGCTACCTGTCTTGACCTTTGGCTTTGTACCTGGCTATCCGAGTCTGCCACCTGCCCTTATCTTTGTCTTTGTTTCTGGAAATCAGGGCCTGCTACTTGCCTTGACCTTTGGCTTTGTTCCTGGCTATCCGGGGGGTGTTGCCTGTCCTTACTCTTGGCTTTGTTTCTGGATATTAGGGCCTGCTACTTGCCTTGACCTTTGGCTTTGTTCCTGGCTATCCGGTGGGTGCCGCCTGTCCTTACTCTTGGCTTTGTTTCTGGATATCAGGGCCTGCTACTTGCCTTGACCTTTGGCTTTGTTCCTGGCTATCCGAGTCTGCCACCTGCTCTTATCCTCTGGTTTAAAGGGATGAGGAGGCAAACCTACTATCTGACTGTGCTACCTGTCTTGGACCTTGGCTTAGTTCCTGGCTATCCGAGTCTTCCACCGGCCCTTATCCTTTGTTTCTGGATATCAGGGCCTGCTACTTGCCTTGACCTTTGGCTTCGTTCCAGGCTATCTGAGTCTGCCACCTGCCCTTATCCTTGGGTTTGTTCCTGGTTATTTGATTGTGTTACCTGCCTTGACCCTACGCTTCATACCTGGCTTTCTGATGGGGTTGCCACCTCATCCCTTTAAAACCAAACACATATTAATTACACAGGTTCTGTGGCTGATTAAGGTTGTAATTAAACCCACTTGGTGCCTTATCTGGAAAAAATTAGGCTCCAAACTTACATATATAATTCATTTGTGTTCGTGTTTAAAGGGACGAGCTGACAACCCTTCTATCTGACTGTGCTACCTGTCTTGGACCTTAGCTTAGTTCTTGGCTCTCCAAATCTGCCACCTGCCCTTATCCTTGGCTGGTTATCTGATTGTGCTACCAGTCTTGATGCTTGGCTTTATTCTTGGCTATCTGAATCTGCAACCTGCCTTGACTCTTGGCTGTGTTCCAGGCTTTCCTCATCTACTACCTGCCTTGACCCTTGGCTTTAATTTTGGCTTTCTGAATGTGCTAGTAGTTTCGTGTTTCATGGCCTACGCCCTTCGGACAAAAGTCTTACGCTCTGTCCGTGGAAAATGTGATCGTGTGTACGAGGCTTAAGAGTCCTAGCCTGCTAACCCTTAAATTTACAGGAGCAAACAGTCTTTAGTGTAGGATCAAGTGCGTTTGTAGGGACCGAGCAGTTTGGAGAGTCTTGGCAGAGCGGCTCTTTCAGGCGCAGCGCTACACATCCGAATCAACAATGAAAAAAAGTCTCAATTGGAGTTCTATTCAAGAGATTCCAGGCTGAAATAAGAATTGATTTCATGACCGTTGAAGGAATACTAAATGATCCAAATGGTGTTCTATAAATATTTACATCTAGTTCTTTATAGTTTTCTTATCCCACCTGGCAGTTGAGACCTTTCCTGGTCCCCGTCAGCCGACCTTCCACCTCTCCTTCCTATAACTCCTCATTTTGAAGCGCTCGCAGTCTCTTCAGCTCGGCCTCTTCTATGAAGCCGGGACCTTTGTTCTATAACGTGTCTAATATCTTCAGACGTTCGACGTTCTGAGCCGCTTGCAAACATCTCTTCTCATTGCATATTCCCGGCCTGGATCCATGGGGATGGGGCTCATGTTTCATGTATAGAAGGCTCTGGGATTTCAATGTTCTCTGGCAGAGAATAAATGAATATATCCTTATAGAGGAAAGTCAGCGCACGCGCGGCGTTCCTGCAACGTGCGCCGCACGTCACACCGGAGAGATTATTCATACCGGACTAGATAAGATGCCGACAGAAGAGTGTGACCTGCGCTGTGTGTTCTAACAATGCTGAGAAGTTGGAGGACTTCATGAGAAGTGAGGTCATCAGAGCTTGCAGAACTTTTGTCTGAACTCGCCTGTCGATCATTCCAGATTTATAAGGACAGGACGAGGACTGATAGATAATGGAGCCGCAACTACCACTCCTATCATTCATCAGGATGACAAGATGGACAAGGCGGCTCCGGCAGAAGCTCGGATATTGGAAGTCTTGTCATCACAATATTCAGTCCCGGGGGTGCTGGGTGGGCAGAAGAGGTGAGTAGCAGAACCAGCACCTAACAATCAGTCCAGGAACAGGCTGGTTCAGCACCCAGGGCAAGGATGAGGAACTATGGCTGCATTCCGTAGAATGGGGTCTACCACTGTCACGTGCCTGGTGGAGATCGAGCTGTAGAGGGGGCTTCTCTTAGGCCTCGTACACACGAGGGGATATGTCCGCTGAAAACGGTCCGATGGACCGTTTCAGCAGACATCTCCGCTCGTGTGTATGGGCTAGCGGACAGATTTCTCCACCCGACAGATTTCAAAGCAAGCTTTGAAATCCATCCGGTGGAATCTGTCCGCCCGACATGTCTGCTGGTTAGTACACTTACCAGCAGACATGTCGTCCCCCACCACCGCTGCGCCGCCGCCGAATGGATTCGGCGCATGCGCGGAAGTGTTTAACTTCCTGGTGCGGTGACGTGGCGGCGTCAACGTCACCGCCGCGTCACCGCGCCGTCCGGCGGCGGGGAATTTGATCCGATGGTGTGTACACGCCATCGGATCAAACTCCCGATCGGACATATCCGATGGAAATGGTCCGCGGACCGTTTTCATCGGATATGTCCGATCGTGTGTACGAGGCCTTACACCTTTTAACCATCACCCCTGGTAGTGATGACAGGAGGTGTGAGGACACGAGAGTGGCACGAGGGAAGCTATAACAGGCAGTGCCAGCTGAGGTTTGCAGGGAACAGATGGCCGTGGATCACCAGGGATGAGAACACAGTGAAGCTTGATCAGTAGGCGGGAGCGTAGCTGGGACACAAGCTAAGAGGTCATCAAGAGCCGGGCAGCGAAGGTACAGGAACACAAGACAAGAGCAGAGTCAGAGTAAAAGCCAAGGTCACAATAAGCAGGTGGCAGGGGCGTCGGGAGGGGGGGCTTGGGGGACTTGAGCCCTGATTAGGTCCCTGTAAAGCCCAGAGTCTCAGGCATGCAGCTCTCCATTGTTAGCCCCGAGCGTGCGGCGAGCACCGGGACTGATCTGATCCTGAGTGCCGCCGAATGTAGGCGAGTCCTGCTGAGTGTGGGCGAGTCCTGCCGAGTGGGGCCAAGTGCCATAGCAGGTTCCGCCTTCTGGAGATTGAACGCCTATGATGGGTGTCCCACTGGTCCAATGCCGGGACCGTGGGACGTGTGACATCCATCATAGGCGCTGCAGGATCCAGAAGGCGGAAATTACAATGCGGTCACCGCGACACATCCCCGCTCGGCGCTCGGGCGGGCGGCTCTGAAATGAATGAATGAAATGAATGAATAAAAAAAAACTTATATAGCGCGGCACATGCGAACTGAATCGCCTATGGGCGCTTGTTGTTCCTGTCTCCTTTGGTATCAAAAGAGATGAGTCTTCATCTTCCTCCTGAATGCTGAGTGGTTCTCCTCCAACCGAATGCTCTCCTCTCCTTCTCGGTTCCTCCTATGACGACTGTCTGAATGACTGACTGACTGCCTGCTGTGACACCGCACACCACGGCAGAGCTGACGTAGGTCAGACAGTGTATGTAAATGTCAGTGTATGAAGGTCACTACTGTCAGTGTAGGTAGGTCAGTGTATGTAGGTCACTACTGTCAGTGTATGTAGGTCAGTTTATGTAGGTCGGGTAGGTCAGTATATGTAGGTCACCACTGTCAGTATAGGTAGGTCAGTGTATGTAGGTCACTACCGTCAGTGTATGTAGGTCAGTTTATGTAGGTCGGGTAGGTCAGTGTATGTAGATCAGGTAGGTCAGTATATGTAGGTCACCACTGTCAGTATAGGTAGGTCAGTGTATGTAGGTCAGTTTATGTAGGTCGGGTAGGTCAGTGTATGTAGGTCAGGAATGTCAGTGTATGTAGGTCAGGTAGGTCAGTATATGTAGGTCACCACTGTCAGTATAGGTAGGTCAGTGTATGTAGGTCACTACCGTCAGTGTATGTAGGTCAGTTTATGTAGGTCGGGTAGGTCAGTGTATGTAGATCAGGTAGGTCAGTATATGTAGGTCACCACTGTCAGTATAGGTAGGTCAGTGTATGTAGGTCAGTTTATGTAGGTCGGGTAGGTCAGTGTATGTAGGTCAGGAATGTCAGTGTATGTAGGTCACCACTGTCAGTATAGGTAGGTCAGTGTATGTAGGTCAGGTAGGTCAGTATATGTAGGTCACCACTGTCAGTATAGGTAGGTCAGTGTATGCAGGTCACTACCGTCAGTGTATGTAGGTCAGTTTATGTAGGTTGGGTAGGTCAGTGTATGTAGGTCAGGTAGGTCATGTATGTAGGTCAGGTAGGTCACAGCCCAGCCTGCGTCACATACTTCTCCCCCCCTCCCCGACACCCCTGCCCCTCTTTCCAGCCGCGGACTTCCGGCTGAAGCTCCTGGCCTTTTTGCCACCTAGCAAAGCCCCTGGCAGGCGGGAATCCAGAGATTGGTCAAGGGCAAGCCGGGTCAGGCACGGGCAGGCAGCTATAGCAGGTCACAGCTAAACAGGAACTAGCTGAAGATCACTCAGCAATCTGTTCTTGCCACAGTTCAGCTTCAATAGGTTGTTTTGGCGCCCTCCTTGCGTTGTGTGGTCAACGGGCGGTCATTCCTGTAAGAGGGACAAAGCTAAACTTTAAGACGGCTTTACAGAAAATAAATATGAGTTTATTTTAGCGGCTGGGCCGTTACAGTCTCTGTGTATTCTTGTGACCTTCCAGATGCCGGAGAGGAGAGCCGCTGGAGCAAACCTATAATTATACTATAAAATCCCGGTGATAACTCACAGCTCTCTGTGCCGGTATTGTGATGGATCTTCCACCGGGCCGGCACAGCTGCCTCATTCGTATGATGACTCGGAGTTCTGAGACTTATGAAATATTCGCTTCCAGTCCTGCGTCCTCTCCCATCGCTGTATACGCAAAGGCCGAAAAATGCATCTGTGTCTCCGGAAAAACGGAAGCTCCAGACAGAGGGAAAAAAAAAAGAATGTTGAAAGAAAAATAACAAAAATCACACAGAGGATGGACTTGTGTCTTTTTTCAACCTCACCTACTATGTATCTATGTAATACTATGTAACTACTGTATATACTATATAACTATCAGTGGCGGCTGGTGCTCAACATTTTTTGGGGGGCGCAAACGAAAAAAATTAAAAAATAAAAACAATTGCAGGCTCACTGTACCTATCAATTGTCACCACTGTGCCATCAAACGCAGGTACTGTGCCCCCAATTGTCGTCACTGTGCCCCCAATTGTCACCACTGTGCCCCCAATTGTAGCCACTGTGCCCCCAATTGTCACCACTGTGCCCCCAATTGTCGCCACTGTGCCCCCAATTGTCATCACTGTGCCCCCAATTGTCGCCACTGTGCCCCCAATTGTCGCCACTGTGCCCCCAATTGTCGCCACTGTGCCCCCAATTGTAGCCACTGTGCCCCCAATTGTCATCACTGTGCCATCAAATGCAGTCACTGTGCCATCAAAACACAGCTACTGTGCCATCAAACGCAGGTACTGTGCCCCCAATTGTCGCCACTGTGCCCCCAATTGTAGCCACTGTGCCCCCAATTGTAGCCACTGTGCCCCCAATTGTCGCCACTGTGCCCCCAATTGTCGCCACTGTGCCCCCAATTGTAGCAACTGTGCCCCCAATTGTAGCAACTGTGCCCCCAATTGTCACCACTGTGCCCCCAATTGTCGCCACTGTGCCCCCAATTGCGCCACTGTGCCCCCAATTGTCGCCACTGTGCCCCCAATTGTCGCCACTGTGCCCCCAATTGTCATCACTGTGCCATCAAATGCAGTCACTGTGCCATCAAAACACAACTACTGTGCCATCAAACGCAGGTACTGTGCCCCCAATTGTCGCCACTGTGCCCCCAATTGTCGCCACTGTGCCCCCAATTGTCGCCACTGTGCCCCCAATTGTCACCACTGTGCCCCCAATTGTAGCAACTGTGCCCCCAATTGTAGCAACTGTGCCCCCAATTGTCGCCACTGTGCCCCCAATTGTCGCCACTGTGCCCCCAATTGTCGCCACTGTGCCCCCAATTGTCGCCACTGTGCCCCCAATTGTAGCAACTGTGCCCCCAATTGTAGCAACTGTGCCCCCAATTGTCGCCACTGTGCCCCCAATTGTCGCCACTGTGCCCCCAATTGTCGCCACTGTGCCCCCACTTGTAGCCACTGTGCCCCCACTTGTAGCCGCTGTGCCCCCAATTGTCGCCACCGTGCCCAGTACCCCCCTGGCACTTACCTTTATGGCTTCTAGGTCCCTCGATGTTCCTCGTCCCGCCCTCGATAACGCTTCAGCCAATCAGGTTACCTGATTGGCTGAGACACCTGTCAGTCTTATCCTCGGAGCGCACGGCCGGTACGTCCCGAGGATGAGCTTCAGGAAGCCGACTACAGCCTCAGGGCTGATAGGCACTTCCCCACAGCCAGTCAGCTGCCGCTATTCAGCTGACTGGCGCTCAATGTCCGGCCAGCTGAATAGTGAGCGACAGCGGCGAAAATATACAGATTCATACAGTGTAAGAATCTGTATATTTTACCGGCTGTGAGCGAGCCAGAGGGGGCGGCGCTCCTGCGTCCCTATGGACGCACCGCCACTGATAACTATATACTATGGCCCAGATTCACAAAGCATAAGTGCAAATGTGCGCCGGTAATCCCAAATGTGCGCCGGCGTATCTGTGAGCCAGACCCACAAACCAACATATGCGTAAAAACTGGCCACCCTATGCCGACGTAGCTTACACATCCCGGTGTAGCGTGGGCGCACTTTTCGTCTGGATGCATGTTGCTGCTCCCATTGATTAGGCATTCAAACATGAGGAAAATACGGCGATTTACGAACGCACGTGCGCCCGACGCATGCTGCGCGAGGTGCGCGTAAATTGTACTTCCAGCGTAAAGTTATTCCCCATAGATGAGGCGCAACCCGGCAACAGACATGCGAAGGTCTGCACCAGAGAACACAGGCCGGTGCATAGACACGCCCCTAAACCTTGTGGACCGCCTTCCCATAGACACGCCCCTAAACCTTGTGGACCGCCTTCCCATAGACACGCCCCTAAACCTTGTGGACCGCCTTCCCATGGACACGCCCCTAAACCTTGTGGACCGCCTTCCCATGGACACGCCCCTAAACCTTGTGGACCGCCTTCCCATGGACACGCCCCTAAACCTTGTGCACCGCCTTCCCATAGACACGCCCCTAAACCTTGTGGACTGCCTTCCCATAGACACGCCCCTAACATGTGGACCGCCTTCCCATAGACACCCTCCTAAACCTTGTGGACCGCCTTCCCATAGACACCCTCCTAAACCTTGTGGACAGCCTTCCCATAGACACCCTCCTAAACCTTGTGGACAGACCTTCCCATAGACACGCCCCTAAACCTTGTGGACGGCCTTCCCATAGACATGCCCCTAAACCTTGTGGACGGCCCCCCCATAGACACCCTCCTAAACCTTGTGGACAGCCTTCCCATAGACACACCCCTAAACCTTGTGGACAGCCTTCCCATAGACACACCCCTAAACCTTGTGGACGGCCTTCCCATAGACATGCCCCTAAACCTTGTGGACGGCCCCCCCATAGACACCCTCCTAAACCTTGTGGACAGCCTTCCCATAGACACACCCCTAAACCTTGTGGACAGCCTTCCCATAGACACACCCCTAAACCTTGTGGACAGCCTTCCCATAGACACACCCCTAAACCTTGTGGACGGCCTTCCCATAGACACCCTCCTAAACCTTGTGGACAGCCTTCCCATAGACACACCCCTAAACCTTGTGGACAGCCTTCCCATAGACACGCCCCTAAACCTTGTGGACAGCCTTCCCATAGACACACCCCCTAAACCTTGTGGACAGCCTTCCCATAGACACCCTCCTAAACCTTGTGGACAGCCTTCCCATAGACACACCCCTAAACCTTGTGGACAGCCTTCCCATAGACACCACCCTAAACCTTGTGGACCCCCCATAAACCTTGTGGACAGCCTTCCCATAGACACACCCCTAAACCTTGTGGACAGCCTTCCCATAGACACCCTCCTAAACCTTGTGGACGGCCTTCCCATAGACACACCCCTAAACCTTGTGGACCGCCTTCCCATAGACACGCCCCTAAACCTTGTGGACAGCCTTCCCATAGACACACCCCTAAACCTTGTGGACAGCCTTCCCATAGACACACCCCTAAACCTTGTGGACGGCCTTCCCATAGACATGCCCCTAAACCTTGTGGACGGCCCCCCCATAGACACCCTCCTAAACCTTGTGGACAGCCTTCCCATAGACACACCCCTAAACCTTGTGGACAGCCTTCCCATAGACACACCCCTAAACCTTGTGGACAGCCTTCCCATAGACACACCCCTAAACCTTGTGGACGGCCTTCCCATAGACACCCTCCTAAACCTTGTGGACAGCCTTCCCATAGACACACCCCTAAACCTTGTGGACAGCCTTCCCATAGACACGCCCCTAAACCTTGTGGACAGCCTTCCCATAGACACACCCCTAAACCTTGTGGACAGCCTTCCCATAGACACCCTCCTAAACCTTGTGGACAGCCTTCCCATAGACATGCCCCTAAACCTTGTGGACAGCCTTCCCATAGACACCCTCCTAAACCTTGTGGACAGCCTTCCCATAGACACCCTCCTAAACCTTGTGGACGGCCTTCCCATAGACACACCCCTAAACCTTGTGGACCGCCTTCCCATAGACACGCCCCTAAACCTTGTGGACAGCCTTCCCATAGACACACCCCTAAACCTTGTGGACAGCCTTCCCATAGACACACCCCTAAACCTTGTGGACGGCCTTCCCATAGACACGCCCCTAAACCTTGTGGACAGCCTTCCCATAGACACACCCCTAAACCCCTTGTGGACAGCCTTCCCATAGACACACCCCTAAACCTTGTGGACGGCCCTCCCAGCCTTCCCATAGACACGCCCCTAAACCTTGTGGACAGCCTTCCCATAGACACACCCCTAAATCTTGTGGACGGCCTTCCCATAGACACACCCCTAAACCTTGTGGACGGCCTTCCCATAGACACCCTCCTAAACCTTGTGGACGGCCTTCCCATAGACACACCCCTAAACCTTGTGGACGGCCCTCCCATAGACACACTCCTAAACCTTGTGGACAGCCTTCCCATAGACACGCCCCTAAACCTTGTGGACAGCCTTCCCATAGACACACCCCTAAATCTTGTGGACGGCCTTCCCATAGACACACCCCTAAACCTTGTGGACGGCCTTCCCATAGACACCCTCCTAAACCTTGTGGACGGCCCTCCCATAGACACACTCCTAAACCTTGTGGACAGCCTTCCCATAGACACCCTCCTAAACCTTGTGGACAGCCTTCCCATAGACACACCCCTAAATCTTGTGGACGGCCTTCCCATAGACACACCCCTAAACCTTGTGGACGGCCTTCCCATAGACACCCTCCTAAACCTTGTGGACGGCCTTCCCATAGACACACCCCTAAACCTTGTGGACGGCCCTCCCATAGACACACTCCTAAACCTTGTGGACAGCCCTCCCATAGACACCCTCCTAAACCTTGTGGACGGCCTTCCCATAGACACCCTTCTAAACCTTGTGGACAGCCTTCCCATAGACACCCTCCTAAACCTTGTGGACAGCCTTCCCATAGACACCCTTCTAAACCTTGTGGACGGCCCTCCCATAGACACACCCCTTAACCTTGTAGACCGCCTTCCCATAGACACACCCCTAAACCTTGTGGACGGCCTTCCCAGAAGAGGTGGAGCTGTTATAGCTGCAAAGGGGCGGGGCCAACTCAATATTGAACCCTCCGGACTAGGACTGGGATGTCATTAAAGTTCAAGTATGTGTGTTTAAAGGTCGGCGTCCCAATACTTTTGGTATCATGTATGGTCTCCTGGGTGGCATCTCCAAAGTCCATTTTGTTTGTTCATATACTGAGACTTATGATGATATGTTCACTTGTAATGAAGACATGCACCATCATCCAAGTCCTGAAGAAGCCATTGAAACGCGTTGACATGTCCTCTCTGTGTCAGTGTCTATGCTTTTATTCATTTCCTATAGTAAATTATAGTATAGGAAATGAATAAAAAGCATAGACACTGACACAGAGAGGACATGTCAACGCGTTTCAATGGCTTCTTCAGGACTAGGACCTATACGTTTTATTATTTATTTACATATTAAAAGCCTAAATGCAGCCCATGTGCCAGATTCAGGTAGGAGCGGCGTATCTCCACTCCGGCGTAGCGCATGCTGTTTACACTACGCCGCCGCAACTTTTACGGGCGAGTGCCGTACTCACAGAGCACTTGCCTGTAAAGTTGCGGCGGCGTAGCGTTAATGGCCCGTCGTAAGTGGGCGGGTAGGGGGCGTGTATTATTTAAATTACGCGCGATCCCGCGCCGAACGTACTGCGCATGCGCCGGCCGTGAATTTATCCCAGTGCACACGCTCCAAATCACAACGCCAATACGACGTGCACGTCACTCACGCAAAGCCCTGTTCGCGAACGTTTCACGTAAACAAAATGTATCTGAATTTTTTTGGGGGATATTTATAATAGCAAAAAGTAAAAAATATATTTTTTTTTTCAAAATTGTCGCTCTATTTTTGTTTATAGCGCAAAAAATAAAAACCGCCGAGGTGATCAAATACCACCAAAATAAATCTCTATTTGTGGGGAAAAAAGGACGCCGATTTTGTTTGGGAGCCGCGCCGCACGACCGCGCAATTGTCAGTTAAAGCGACGCAGCGCCGAATCGCAAAACCTGTCCTGGTCCTTAACCTGCACATTGGTCCGGGGGGGGGGAGGGGTGAAGTGGTTAAGCAGTGAACTCGTCTCAACTGCCTACAAAACTAAGAAGAACCCCCCCCCTCCCCTCCCCTCCCCCCCCTTGAGGAATAAAACTTCTGGTTGGTTCCCGTCTCGCGGTTCGGCTCGCGGTTTTCCTTTCGGATTAAATATCACAAATAATTCAAACAAAGTCAGAAATCCGACGCGCGTTTCGTTACGAATGTGACCGAGAGAACATTGAAATGCGTTTCCAGGGCCGCGCAATTCTGAGACACTTTTGGCATTTCGCTGAGGTACCCCGTCCTCGGGTCACATGTTCTTTTTATTATGACACATATCTTCAGAACTCCGTCGCTCCGGTCAGATTAACATTGGGGGGATGGGGGGGGGATGGGGGGGGTTTTATTGGCTGCTGTGGCGGAATTCCAACGTTCCTCTTCGATACTTTTATTTCAGTTACACGTCAAGTGCTGATCACTAGATAGGGCCAGATTCGCGTAGCGCGGTTTCAATTCCCGCGGGCGTAACGTATCTTGTTTGCGCTACGCCGCCGTGAATCAGAGAGGCGAGTGCTGTATTCTCGAAGCTAAGTTACGGCGGCGTGGCGCAAATGGGCCGGCGTGAGCCCGCGCGTTTTATTTAAATGAAGCGTGACCCCGACGTAAATGACGCATGCGCCGTCCGTGGGCGTGTCCCAGTGCGCACGCTCCAAACAGCGCCGCCATGACTCGTTGGTTTCGGCGCGAACGTCATTTCCGCCCAGCCCCCGTTCACGGAACGAGTTACGCAAACGACGTAAAATTGGACGCGGTTCCGACGTCCGTACTTAACATTGGCCGCGCCATCTTTTTGTTGGAGTAACTTTAAGCCTGAAAAGGCCTCACGTGAACGGCGAATCTTTACTGCGACGGCCGGGAGTCACAAGGCTCAGAGTAGCACGGGCGCCGATAGCCAGGAAGCAGGTGGGGGCGGAGACTGTAGCCGGCGGTAGCAGTGGAGGAGGGACCACTACTACAGCGCTACTACACCATTACTACTACAACACTGCTACTTCACCACTATTACACTGCTAATATACAACTACTACACTACTATAACACTGCTAATACACCACTATTAGACCACTCACTGACCACTACTACACCCCTACTTCATTACTATTACACTGCTAATACACCACTACTACATTACTATGTCCACAATGCAGCAGGGCAACATCTTGGAGTGGAATTCAAAAGCAAGGAGAGATGACTGCAGTAGTGGTGCATTAACAGTGTAGTAGCGGTTTAGTAGCAATGTAGAAGCAGTGTAGTAGCGGTGTAGAAGCAGTGTAGAAACGTTGTAGAAGCAGTGTAGCAGTGTAGTAGCGGTGTAGTAGCAATGTAGAAGCAGTGTAGTAGCGGTGTAGTAACGGTGTAGCAGCAATGTAGTAGTGGTGTAGTAGCGGTGTAGCAGCAGTGTAGTAGCGTTGTAGAAGCAGTGTAGCAGTGTAGTAGCGGTGTAGTAGCAGTGTAGTAGCGGTGTAGTAGCAATGTAGAAGCAGTGTAGTAGCGGTGTAGAAGCAGTGTAGAAACGTTGTAGAAGCAGTGTAGCAGTGTAGTAGCGGTGTAGTAGCAATGTAGAAGCAGTGTAGTAGCGGTGTAGTAACGGTGTAGCAGCAATGTAGTAGTGGTGTAGTAGCGGTGTAGCAGCAGTGTAGTAGCGTTGTAGAAGCAGTGTAGCAGTGTAGTAGCGGTGTAGTAGCAGTGTAGTAGCGGTGTAGTAGCAATGTAGAAGCAGTGTAGTAGCGGTGTAGTAACGGTGTAGCAGCAATGTAGTAGTGGTGTAGTAGCGGTGTAGAAGCAGTGTAGCAGTGTAGTAGCATTGTAGTAGCAGTGTAGTAGTGGTGTAGTAGCAGTGTAAAAGTGGTGTAGTAGCAGGATAGTAGCAGTGTAGAAGCAGTGTAGTAGCAGGATAGTAGCGGTGTAGTAGTAGTGTAGAAGCAGTGTAGTAGCAGGATAGTAGCAGTGTAGTAGTAGTGTAGTAGCGGTGTAGAAGCAGGATAGTAGCAGTGTAGTAGTAGTGTAGTAGCGGTGTAGAAGCAGTGTAGTAGCAGGATAGTAGCAGTGTAGTAGTAGTGTAGTAGCAGTGTAGAAGCAGTGTAGTAGCAGGATAGTAGCAGTGTAGTAGTAGTGTAGTAGCGGTGTAGAAGCAGGATAGTAGCAGTGTAGTAGCAGTGTAGTAGCGGTGTAGAAGCAGTGTAGTAGCAGGATAGTAGCAGTGTAGAAGCGGTGTAGTAGCAGGATAGTAGCAGTGTAGTAGTAGTGTAGTAGCAGTGTAGAAGCAGTGTAGTAGCAGTGTAGTAGCAGTGTAGTAGCAGGATAGTAGCGGTGTAGTAGTAGTGTAGTAGCGGTGTAGAAGCAGGATAGTAGCAGTGTAGTAGTAGTGTAGTAGCGGTGTAGAAGCAGTGTAGTAGCAGGATAGTAGCAGTGTAGTAGCAGTGTAGAAGCGGTGTAGTAGCAGTGTAGTAGCGGACAGACAGTGCTGGTGTGGGGGATGGAGCCGGGAAGGAACACTTACCTTCAATAGTTGGCGCCGCTCCTCTAAGATGCCCCCCCACACGCGCTACAGAGAGATACTGCCGGAAGTCATGTGATGATAGTGATACCGGAAGTCAATGCATGTACTGCCCACTGACCTCTGCTCCAGTCCCGCCGCGCCAATCCCATGACAGCTAGCGGGCATGCTAGCAATTCAAAGAAAGTGGGAGTGTGTGGGGCGCACAGCTTGCACCCTGCACACGCCCTAAACACGGGCAAATCAGCTTCCCAGCCTACAATCAGCTGATTGCAGGCTAGGAAGCTTCCCATAGACCGCCACATGTCCGGCCCCTGGTCACTCTTACAATGACTTTTCTTTCTTTTTTTCCACAGCTTGGGGGGGGGGGGGGGCGGCGCCCGAGCGCCCCCTATGGGCGGGCCGCCACTGGTAGCAGTGTAGTAGCAGTGTAGTAGCAGTGTAGTAGCGGTGTAGAAGCGGTGTAGTAGCAGTGTAGAAGTGGTGTAGTAGCAGTGTA
>JAJQKJ010000882.1:0-49219 GCA_029574335.1 Rana kukunoris
TCTCCTCGTGGCGGTCCTTTTCAACCGCCGCTGGGAGAGAAGACATCACACAGTGAGTTTGCACCAACAGCACACTGACACCAGTACACATAGGAACATAACCCCCCCCCCCGATCACCCCCCTAGTCCCCTGTCACAGTTTCACTGAATGCAGTGATCATATATTTACTGATCACTGCATTTAGTGTTAGTGTGACAGGCAGTTAGTGTTAGGTCCAGGGTAGCCCCCTACCCCCTAATACAGTTTTAACCCCTTGATCACCACCCTAGTTAACCCTTTCACCCCCTATTGCCAGTGTCACTAAGCGATCGGTTTTCTGATAGCTGTATTAGTGTCACTGTTGCCGCTAGGTAGCTAATTTTTATTTTTTTATATCGTGATTTTTTTTTTACTAAAGACATGTGGCTAAATACATTTTAGCCTAAATGTTTGACTAAGATTTAGTTTATTCAATCTTTCTAATAACAAAAAGTAAAAAATATTGATTTTTTTTTCAAAAATGTCGCTCTATTTTTGTATATAGCGCAAAAAATAAAAATCGCAGAGGCATTTTCTGGGTCAAATACCATCAAAAGAAAGCTCTATTTGTGGGAAGAAAAGGACGCAAATTTTGTTTGGTAGCCACGTCGCACTGTTAAAGCGACGCAGTGCCGAATTGTAAAAACGCCTCTGGGCATTTAGCAGCATATTGGTGCGGGGCTTAAATTGTTAAACACATAGTACCAATTACTCACAATGAAAGGGAAGGGGCCGGTAAGTTACATATTTACCAGCCCCTTCCCCTACTCATCTTAAAGCATCCCAGCAGCAACAGCTGGAGGGAGAGGAGAGTAGGGAAGCCAGAAGCGCTGCGGGGGGGAAGGAGCAGGGAATCAGGCAGTAGGGGGATCTGTGCTCCACAGGGTGATTAGGGTGTGTCTGGGCACACCCGGCACACCCTGTGCGCACGACTATGGTAACCCCCATCTCTACTAGCCTTACATGATGGAATTAGAGAGTTTTAAATAATGAAGAACCTGGCAGCACGCCTTTAGGGCATGCTGGAGCAATTTGAGAAAGCTTGGCTTCATGTGGAGGAAACACCATGATGTCATTTTTTGCACCTTGAGGTTCTTAGTTGGAATACTGGTACAGCCAGATAGAGATAGAACTGGGGATCTCCCTTTCATCTCCCTTTCTCTCTTCTTCTTCATTTGCCCTTCCTACTTCCCTTTGCATTATTCCTATTCTCTGTAAGATTCTTTATAGAGTAAAGTTTTCATGAAACCCAATGCCTAACGAGTTCCCTAACTCAAGCGTCAAATGGTCAAGGCTGTCTCTTGTTTGTATCACCTGGATCAAATCATTTCTATGGCCTACTCGTGGATATAAGACACTGATTGTACCGTATATTATTGATATTAAACTATATGTGGCTATAAATACACAACATAATTTTTAAACCTTGGTATTCAGCTCATTGTCCTTGCATCATTACATGTCACCCTGGATTATGCCGTAAGCTTCTTTGAACATTACCTCCTCTGATGGAATGCACCTCCATCTTTCTATATATCATGAATTGTGTTACTGAATTTTGAGAAAATAATGAAAAATAAAAAATAAATAGAGAGATACTTACCTCTGTTCTAATCATGTGATGTCTGAAGTTCCTTGCCAGTGCCTGCATTCTCTCACTGGCTTCTTCCAGGTGCCGGTCTTTAGCCATATTGGTTGGCCTGGTGCAGGTTGAGGTCACGCCCACTCATGTGCAGGAGAGCTGTGCTTGCGAACAGTCAGGTACAGTAAGTGTATTTTATTGCAGAATAGACATTGCATGTCTCTTCTTCGATAAAAAACAAGGGGAGAGGCGCCTCTAAGAGTAGATGTTTAGGTAATTTAATAAGTTAATATATACAGGCAACTCACGTTTAGTGAAGTAAAAACAAGCATTGTATACAAATTCTTGGGAGGGAGAAGTCCTCAGGTCGGTCACTGGTGTTCTGATGCGCTGCACTGTCTCTAGTAGTCCTTTTCCAATCACAGTTCGATAAAAAGGCCTGCCTGTTTGCAATGTTTTACTTTTTGCCTTTAGTTCCACTGTACGATATGAACTATTTCATTACATATACCTAGCAGGCACCCCTTCTGTAATATTATCGTCCATAAGTGTTATATCACATGTACATCATTACATCAGTGAAAACTTTGGCAAGAAAATAAAGCATTCCATGACATCAGATTATGTTTGTCTTAATGGAACGTTCTACTTTTCGGAACATGTCTTCCTCTGGAGCTAATGACATAACTCGTTTCATTTCAAATTATATTTACTGGTGCCAAGAGAGGAAGAGTTGCATGTATAATGTTTGGAGTCTTTCAAAAAGGAAATTAAAGGAAATAGCCCACTAAATGTGCCCTCCGTGTGAATTCATCAATTCTTAATCACTCTGCTGTGTATGTACAAACAGCTGGCAACTGAGTCTAATTACCAGCAATACTACCATCTTCAATTAGATGTCTAAATTTAACTCTGCTACCTAAATGGTGCCCAAGCTAAATGTCAACAAGTGAAGAATGATTGGATCTCTTCCTCTCCAATCAAGTATTTATTGTCTGAAATTTCCTGAGTCTTCTCAACGGCCCTGAGACAGTTCAAAAATAGATAGAATGAAAGCAAAGTTTTTATCCTCTTAGTATTTTACAACTGCAATCATGTACTATTTATTTGTGCTTCCAAATCATCAGGAATAGATTTTCTGCATGCTCCCAATAAACAATGTTGCTTTCACCTAATAACTTGGTACCTGGAAAGGGTACTTAAGGACCAGTAATACTATAATTGCACCATTTGGTCATTATACCATGTTCTATTGGAATGCAAGGACTCAACTTAAAGGCCGCGTACACACGATCAGTCCAAACCGATGAAAACGGACTGAAGTTAATTTTCATCGGTTCACAGACTGATGGTCTGATGTGCGTACACACCATCAATTCAGAAACCGATCGTGTTAGAACGCCGTGACGTAAAACACAACGACGTGCTGAAAAAAAACGAAGTTCAATGCTTCCAAGCATGCGTCGACTTGATTCTGAGCATGCGCGGGTTTTTGAACCGATGCATTTGCGTACTAACCATCGGTTTTGAGCGATGGTCAGGCGTCCATCAGTCCGATTTTAAAGCAAGTTTTAAAACTTTGGACTGAAGGACAAAAGACTGATGGGCCATACACACGGTCGGTTTGGACCGATGAAACTGGACTTCAGCCCGTTTTCATCGGTTTGGACCGATCGTGTGTACACGGCCTTAGAGCCAAGCCGTCATAAAACCCCATAAAGTCTTTCAAAGATTGGAAGATTGAGAGCTATAAAACCATCACCACTTATCTTGAATGAACCACTTCCCAAGCTCAGTATGTTGTTCTCTACCTCAGTCCGCTTTTTCTTATAATATTGCATGCGTGTATATTTAAAGTGTTACTAAACCCACAACAATTAAATCAGTCTGTATATGCAGTAAAGCATGGTTCTTTTACTCACTGTGAAACTTAAGGGGTTAATCCTCTGTAATGTGGAAAAAGGCTCTTTGATCCTGTATGGACAGATCCTCCTCTCCTGCAGGGTCTCTCTTGGCAAAGCCACATAAGAAAGACACAGGCAGAGTGGTAAGGCTGCACATGCTCAGTTTGGTTTCTATTGCTGAAGAGAACATTTCTTAGGTTGATCAGAGCTAGCCAGGTCACATGGTATTAACACCACACATTTGGGCATGTATAAAGACAGCCCAGTCAGTACCTCTCTCCTCCTTCATGCCCAGTAACTAAAAAATAAAACAGTGGGTGGGATGTCACAAATTTTCGTGTGATAACATTTTCTTCATACCACTGACTACTTTTCTGCTGTGTGCCTATATATACTTCTGCCTTTATAAATGTGTTTTAAAAAAATAAAAAGGTCTGTCCCTGCACAAAAAAAGCCCACCCACCCCCTTCTCCCGAATCTTTGTTTTTTTAACACACCCTATACGTACCTTTTTTCCTACAGTCTTCTAACCAGTCCTGGGACTTGATGGATCCTTCCTCTTGTTCTAAGGGGGAAGTGGGTTCTGGGCCTTCCTTCCTCCTGAATTAAGTGGCACTACCTTAATGATATGCAAAGACTGCTTAGTCTGGGAGTATTGTGGGCCTAGGTGGCGTAATGACACATCTCCAGAGGCTTGTCAATGACAGGCTTGGCACACAGGACACTGGTAAATTATGCTTTTAATCCAAGAGGGACTGATGGCGCTGGAAGGTGAAAGAATCTGGAAATGTCGCTGATGCTTGGGGTGGGTAAATAAAGCTTGGTCACATTTATTTATTTTTACACCGGGATTGGGGGGGGGGGGTAACAGTTTAATTAGTTGAGAAAAATGATGGAGTTTTCTTTCAACTGGTGGTCCTCACATGGTTTCATCCAAGTTTATAATTTCCTGACCTCATGTTCTTTCCCTACCTGGGCCTCTATTGGATAGCACCAAGTTGCTCCAAATTCTGAATATTTCTGCTACCTACAACTTAGACATTGGATAACAGCCCTACAGGAGTTAGGGGAGTTACCGTATAATAAAATATAATTTGAACATGCTTGTTTGCATTCACTGGGATCGCCTAGATTTAGGCCGACCATACAGGGGTCCCTGCTGAACTCAGCAAATTTCAATCCATGTATGGGCACCCTGGTTGTACACAAGTTGATCTATTGATCAACTTGTGTGCAACCAGACTATCAGGTTTTTTCCGAACTATTAGTGCTACCAGCTAACGCCAGCAACACTAATCACTGTGTTCTGTGTTCCACCCGTGGTGGAAAGAAAAAAAAAACAAGAAATTTTGGACTGCCTTATTTCTATATTATATTCTGCATTTAATACTTGGGGGAACCCCTACCTCAATTTTGTGTGTAGTGCAGTGGGAGTGTAATTTGTAAGTACCTGTGGATACAGAAAGGGAGGGGAGCCAGGGGTAACCCCAAATTGGAGAATTATATTGCTCATGGTAAATTTATGGTATAGATGTGTCAGAGTAATCCACTGGGAGAGAGCGAAATGCTCTACATCATTCACTTTCTCCCAGGGGATTACTCTGACACGTTTATACCACAAATATACCATGAGCAATATAATATGGCTTTGAAAACAGTACATTCCCTTGATTGGATAGAGCCAAGCTTATTGGTTTATTGGACAATCTAGAGTATAGTATCTGATTTATTAATTTTCCTCAGAGGGCTATCTGGTGACAGCATGAAGATATTTATACCTCTAACCTAGGAACTACTGGTTAATTTGACTTCATGTTGTAAGAAACGCACTCTTTTTCTGTGAGCCAATGCCTTTTATTTTACTGGATACATTTTCTTTAGCTATTCGCTGATCAAGACTGATTTGTTTGCAAGATAGTGTGACCATTTTCCTTGCTCTAGCAATTATTGAATCCTGAATGTGTCCTGAAGTAGACTAATGGCGAAACGCGTTGGTGCACTCAGATTCACATCATATACTATGTATTCTATGTGTGTGATTTTTTTTTTTTCATTCAACAAGGTGTTTATAGAGGAAAATGCAAACATGGTTAACAATGGGTTTAACATACATAGGTTACAGTATCGATACACAAGGTAGGTATGACATATCGAACAGTTACAGCAGGTCGCTTACAATGGTCCACAGCCAAGTACAATCATGTGGTCACATACAGGCAGTGTCTGAGACAATACAGAGGGGAGAAACAGCAAGCATAACCCAACTATCTATTGGAAGGTCTGTGCTTTATCCACAGGTCTCTGAGTCCCCCAACCAGCGATCCCAGGCTTTGTTATATTTGGCTGGGCAGCCTCTATTGATGTACATGCATCGCTTATAGGGTAATGAGGTATTTACCTCCGTCTTCCACTCTGAGTAACTGGGAGGCATCAGCCTCATCCACTTTCTAGCTATTACTTTTCTGGCTGAGAATAGGGACTCATGGATGAATATTTTGGTGTACTTGTCCGTCTCCTCAGGGAATGCCAAGTAAACATAGCTTGGGGTCTAGGGTGACAGGGGAGCCCATATCATTGTGCAGGAAAGTTATTATTTGTCTCCAAAGGTCTTGGATTTTTGGGCAAGCCCAAATCTTGGCCACACATCATACACAGTGCAGACTGATCGCGTTTGTATCTGGCCACCCGAATGGGAGAAAGGTAGCTCCTATGTGTTATGAAGACCTGTGAGAGCCTGTCTGAGAGTTTGGGGGACACTGTTTTACAGGCCTCCAATGCTTCCTCCCACTGCTCATCATCCATGGGGCCCACCTCCCTCTCCCATCGTGGTTTTAAAGCAAAAGCAATTTTGGTGAAAATGGGGGTAGACAGCATATTATAGAACGCAGAGATTAATCCGCGGGGTCTATATGTTTGACGATGGACATAACAGGGTGTGGGGTAGATTGCGGGTAGTTATGAGAAAATTGCGTCTGGGCTGCGTGTCTGACCTGAAAAAACCTGAAGAGCATATGGTCGGGTAATGAGAATTCCTCTTTAAGCATTTGGTAGGTTTGGAGGTTTCCATCTGAGAATATGTGATGTAAGTAATAGACACCCTGTGCTGCCCATAACTCAGATCCCTGGATATGTACGAACTCCTGAAGTCCCCTGTTATGCCATAGTGGACATCCCAGACCCTCCTGTATTGATACAGCAAGGACTTTGTGTCTCCCACCTGTTCAACACTCCCAGACCCTGCTGATATTGCGTAGAGCGCATCTCCCGTGAACCACGTGGGGAGAGCAACAGCAGAAACCGGGTATGTGTATGATTTAATAGCTTTTTTGTCCTTCTGTCTATTTTCTATTAAAATAATTTCTCTACATCCTTATTGTTTACTGTGCCGTTAAAGTTTAATTTGGGGTTCCCTCCCTTTCTGTATTATAATTATCTATAGATGTGGCAATGTGAGTGCTGTCCTTTCATAATTCCACCAGTACCTGTGGACTTGGAGGACTGCAGAAAATGCCGGGCTTGTTAGCTAAATGTTCCTTTAATACTTCAATCCTTGAATCAGCCTACAAGGTTATTTTCTGGTGGTAATTTTGAGCCCTGCTTGGATAGCCTAAACCGTCCCTAACTATAACGACATAGGGCCAGATTCAGGTAGATGGGAGCATCTTTGCTCTGGAGTAACGCTTCTCATTTACGTTAAGCTGCCGAAATTTTAGGAGCAAGTGCTGTTATTCATGAAGCACTTGCTCCTAAAGTTGCGGCAGCGCATCGCAAATGAGCCGGCGGAATTCAAATTGGGCGGGTACGGGGCGTGTATTATTTAAACTAAGCGCGATCCCGCGGCGAACGTACTGCGCATGCGTCGAGTGTCAATGCATCCCAGTGCGCATGCTCCAAATTCTGTCAGTGAACGTCAATGACGTCACATCCCCATTCATGAAAGTTTTACGCAAGCGACGCGATTTCTTTTTTTCCGACGCGATGCCGACGCCTATACTTAACATAGGATACTCCACTAGGGGGCTGCTTTATCTTTACGCCGCGTATCGCTTCCGGAAACGTCGGAAAGTCACTGCGTCGCGCCCCAATACGATCGTGAACTGCCGATTCCCGCTGATTAACATATTTTTTCATCGTAAATCAGCGGGGAACGCCCCCGGCGCCATTTTTAAATTAAAGTTGCGATGCGATGGCGAAATTCAATTGCGCTGATCGCATCGGAACTCCAACCCGGCGTTTCTTGTTTTCTGGTTACAGAAAACAGAAACGCCGGCTTAAAGTGACAGTTAGGCTGGAGTATCACAGATACTCCAGCCTAACTCTACCTGAATCTGGCCCATATTCTTTAACTACTTCTCTACTGAGTCATTGTAAAATGACATTGGCTGGAACCTTTCATCTTTCAGACTGGACGTCATATGACGTCCTTGCATTCCCGGCCACTAGGGCGCGCCCCTGCCGCATTGCTCGGGACCTGGCGGCCGCGATGTCCGCTGGGCACCCGCGATTGCCCGCAATCACGGCAGAACCATGGATCTGTGTGTGTGTAAACACGCAGATTCATGTCATTTCAACGGTGATGAGACTGATGTGTGTTCCCAGTACAGAGGAACACACATCGATCTCCTCCCCCTACAGTTAGAACACACTTTAGGGAACATATTTAACCCCTTCAGCGCCCCCTAGTGTTAACCCCTTCCCTGCCAGTCACATTTACACAGTAATCAGTGCAGTTTTATAGCACTAATCGCTGTGCACATGTGAATGGTCCTAAAAATGTGTCAAAAGTGTCCGATGTGTCCGCCGCAATGTCACGGTCACAATAAAATAGACGCCATTACTAGTAAAAAAAAAAAAAAATCCATAATTCTATTCCCTATTTTGTAGACGCAAGAACTTTTGCGCAAACCAATCAAATACGCTTATTGCGATTTTTTTAACAAAAATATGTAGAAGAATACGTATTGGTCTAAACTGATGAAAAAAAAACGTTTTTTTTTTTTTTTTTATTATGATATTTGTTAAATCAAAATGTAAAAGATATTGGCCCAGATTCACAGAGCAATTACGCCTGTCTAACTGGTGTTAGACAGGAGTAATTTCAAATTTCGCGCGCCGTATCACTAGTTTGAATCCTCAAACCATGATACGGCGGCTTCGGGCTTCGACCCGAAAGGCTTACGTCCTCGTAAGCCTTCGGATCTACACTGCGATATTTTTGCGGCCGCTGGGAGGAGTTTGCGTCGTTTTCATGCGTCGGGATATGCAAATGAGTTTTTACGGCGATCCACGAAGGTACGAGTGTCCCTCGCAATCGCCTACGTCATTTTTTGGCTACGTAATGTTAGAGGAGCTTTTTGCTGGTCTAACAGTGCGTAACCCATGTAAAGTATGGCCGTCGTTCCCGCGTCGATTTGAAAATATTATTTTTTTTTTTAACGTAACTCGTTCGGGAATAGGAATGTACGTAAACGACGCTACTACGACGTGACGACGTGTTTTCGCGCAATGCACGGCGGGAAATTTGCGAACGGAGCATGCGCAGTTCGATCGCCGCGGGAACGCGCCTATTTTAAATGCTTCACCACGCCCCCTACTCGCGCAGATGGATTGCGACGGGAGAAATACACTACGCCGCCGTCGTTTACTGGACAAAATCTACCTGGATTCCACGTAGAGCCAGGTAAAAAACGGCGGCGTAGTGTATTTCTGATACTCTACGAGAATCTAATTCTCTGTGAATCTGCTCCATTGTGTTTTTTTTCAAAATTGCCGCTCTTCTTTTGTTTATAGCGCAAAAAATAAAAACCGCAGAGGTGATCAAATACCACCAAAAGAAAGCTCTATTTGTGGGAAAAAAAATTTGGGAGTGACGTCGCACGACTGCGCAATTGTCATTCAAATTGCAACAGCGTTGAAAACTAAAAATTGGTTTGGACAGGAAGGGGGTGAAAATGCCCTGTATGGAAGTGGTTAAAGCATGGGTCTTCAAACTATGGCCCTCCAGATGTTTAAGAACTACAATTCCCATCATGCCTAGTCATGTCTGTGAATGTCAGAGTTTTACAATGCCTCATGCAATTTGTAGTTCCGCAACAGCTGGAGGGCCATAGTTTGAGGACCCATGGGTTAAAGGATGTGGCCACCACGGTGGCGTACTCCATATATGGTGGTCTTGTCTGAAATTTACCACATTCTGGTCTGTTGACACTTTGGACTCATTGACACTTTATTTTACTTAGTTCTTTCAAAAGATACAAGACTGGCCCTCTACATTTGCAGATTCCTGGCCTTTATCGCCTCCTACAGATATTAGCAACATACTTATTTTTGGCTGCAAAACAAATGATAGTCAGGGCCTGGAAGAAACCAGTCCAGTTTCAGGAACTCAAGGAAAATATGAGCCATATGCTTCAAAAACAACTAGTTGCCTTACTCTCAGTCAAACATTTTAAGAATCGGGAAACCCTGGCTCAATTACGCCCTGCCATCCCTAAACCATGCCAGCCTTTGGTTCGAGTCTGTAGGGGATGAGCCCCACCTTCCCCTTCCTTTCCCTTTATTTGACTTTACTCCTTGGTCTAGTCCCCCCATCTTTGCATATTTTCCCCTTTTTCTTCTTTGCTCTGTTCATTGTTTTTGTGGTTTTTGACCTCTTATATGATGTCCATGGTACATTACTGAGCTGCACTCTGATTGAGGGGGGGAGGCTATGGTGGACTTTAATAGTACCATACAACAACTGATTTAGACAGTCATATGTAAAATGTTTAAATTAGTTTTATTACAAAATTATCCATCTTTAACAAATTGAAAAGTCACATTTATCCCGCTTCTCAAATTGAAAAGTCACTTTTTTTTTTTTGCTTGGGGCCCCCAAATGTCTTTAAACGGCCCTGGCTGCGATGCAGGGAATACGGGGAGTATGGCCAAATTAGTCCAATGTTACTGACCTATTAAGCCAATGTGAACATATTAGGTCAATGATGTCATGAGCATCCATGCTGACAACCTCCTGCCAGGTTCAGCATAACAGAGGGGTTTGGATCAAACCTAATTTTATCCCTACTATGCAGCCATATGTTCAGGGCCGCTGATAGGGGGGGGGGGCACCAGTCCTCCTGTAGGGGGCCCATGCACACAGGAGGGCCCAAACACCAGAGGGAAGGAAGGGCAATTACAGGATGCCCTGTGCGGCTCTCTACAGCAGTTGAAAACCCTCCCGCCGACTTTTAGCTGGTTGCAGGGAGAGACACAGACACAACTGCTGGCTTCCTTGTCCTGTTAACAAAAAAAATTGTAACCCTGTATTGTTTTAATCCCTTGTTTTAAAAAAAAAAAAATGTAAAAAATGAAAAATTGTAAAATAAAATATTTTTAAAACATTGCAACTTAAAAAAAATAATGTTTTTTGTTGAACATTTTTTTTAAACTATGTAAAAAAGGGCCAATTCACACAGCTTCCCTGTGTCCGCTAAGAATGATTTCAGTATATTTATTGTGAAAATTGTTTTTTTATATATATTTGAGGGGGGCCCCCTGCAGGTAGGCTGTATGGGGCCCTGTCATTTTTAACAGCAGCCCTGCATATGTTACCCTGAGTGAGCCACAGAGACATTGCTGTGAAGAGTCCATTTGCAGTGTCATAATCTATTTTGTATTATTCTGCAGTGTATGCATACTCTTTGCCAATTTAGCCCTATGATGCATTACTGGTTTTAACTTTGAACATAATTAGTAAACTGAAAATTACTGCTACTCTCTGTCTGATCTTTTGGCCAATTACAGTGACTTGAAAAAGTATTCATACCCAGTGTTGCTCATCGTCCTTTAAAAAAGTAATTAGTTACAGTTACAAATTACTTGTCCGAAAAGTAATTGAGTTACTGACTCAGTTACTACATTGGCAAAGTAATTAGTTACTCAGCAAAGTAACTGACTTTTTTTTTGCTGGCGAATGACGGCCCCTCTAATTTTCCAGCTAAAATTTTGGTTTTGGGATATACTCACTGTATAAGACGACCCCTCACTGTGCCATCTGTAACATGCCTCACTGTGCCATCTGTAACATGCCTCACTGTGCCATCTGTAACATGCCTCACTGTGCCATCTGTAACATGCCTCATTGTCAGTGAGGCATGTTACAGATGGCACAGTGAGTGAGGCATGTTACAGGCACAGTGAGGCATGTGAGGCATGTTACAGGCACAGTGAGGCATGTTACAGGCACAGTGAGGCATGTTACAGGCACAGTGAGGCATGTGAGGCATGTGAGGCATGTTACAGGCACAGTGAGGCATGTGAGGCATGTTACAGGCACAGTGAGGCATGTTACAGGTACAGTGAGTGAGGCATGTTACAGGCACAGTGAGTGAGGCATGTTACAGGTACAGTGAGTGAGGCATGTTACAGGAACAGTGAGTAAGGCATGTTACAGGCACAGTGAGTGAGGCATACATGCCTCACTGTGCCTGTAAAATGCCTCAACGACGATCTCCCTACCTTCTCCTGCGGCCATCCTCCATTATTTAAAAGCCGCGCCTCCCCCCCTGACTCAGTGTCCCGTCCTGACTGTCCTCCCTGTCACCGTCGGGGTGGCCATCCTCCATTACTAAAAAAGCGCGCCTCCCCCTCTGACTGTTGCAGACCGTCCGTGATAGGCGGAACACTAATATTCCCAGCAGAGCCTATGTTCAGTGTTCCGCATATCACGGATGTCCTCTCGTCCGAGGCCGAGGCTGAGAATGAGAAGGCATCCGTGATAGGCTGAACACTAAACAGAGGCTCTGCTGGAAAAATTTGTGTTCCGCCTATCACGGACGGTCCGGAACAGTCAGAGAGGGAGGCGCGCTTTTTTAATAATGGAGGATGGCTGCCGACGATTACAGGTACATGTGTAATTGCGGTAACGCAGCTCAAGTAATGGGAGCGTAATTACCGCGAGGGGAAGAGTAATCTCGTTAAGAAGAAGATTACTCGTTACCCTCAAAAGGGGCATCGTTAGGTAACGGCGTTTATTTTAACACCGTTACTTACAACACTGTTCATACCCCTTGAAATTTTCAAAATGTTATCATGTTACAACCAAAAACGTTAATGTAATTTATTGGGATTTTATGTGATAGACCAACAAAAAGTGGCACATAATTGTGAAGTGGAAGGAAAATGATAAATGGTTTTCATTTTTTTTTTACAAATAAATATGTGAAACGTGTTGGGGTGTATTTGTATTCAGCCCCTCTGAGTCAATACTTTGTAGAACCACCTTTCACTGACATTACAGCTGCAAGTCTTTTTGGGGATGTCTCTACCAGCTTTGCACATTTAGAGAAGTACATTTTTGCCCATTCTTCTTTGTAAAATAGCTCAAGCTCTGTGAGATTGGATTGGATGCATCTGTGAACAGCAATTTTCAAATCTTGCCGCAGATTCTCAATTGGATTTAGGTCTGGATTTTGACTGGGCCATTCCAACACATGAATATGCTTTGATCTAAAACCATTCCATTGTAGCTCTGGCTGTATGTTTATAGTCATTATCCTGCTGGAAGGTGAACCTTCACCCCAGTCTCAAGTCTTTTGCTGACTCTAAGGCCGCGTACACACGATCGGTCCAAACCGATGAAAACGGACTGAAGTCCATTTTTATCGGTCCAAACCGACCGTGTGTACCACCCCATCAGTCTGTTGTCCTTCAGTCCAAAAACTTGCTTTAAAATCAGACCGATGGACGCCTACTGATCGTTCAAAACCGATAATTAATACGCAAAAGCATTGGTTCAAAACTCGCGCATGCTCAGAATCAAGTCGACGCTTGGAAGCATTGAACTTAATTTTTCAATGCACGTCGTGTTTTACGTCACCGCGTTGGACTCGATCGGTTTTTGAACTGATGGTGTGTACGCACATCAGACCATCAGGCCGCTTCAGCGGTGAACCAATGAAAACGGTCCGTCGGACCATTCTCATCGGATGGACTGATCGTGTGTACGCGGCCTTACAGGTTTTCTTCTAAGATTGCCCTGTATTTGGCTTCATCTGTCCTCCCATCAACGCTGACCAGCTTCCATGTCCCTGCTGAAGAAAAGCATCCCCACAACATGATGCTGCCACCAACATGTTTCACAGTGGGGATGGTGTGTTCAGGGTGATGTGCAGTGTTAGTTTTCCACCACACATAGAATTTTGCTTTTAGGCCAAAAAGTTAAATTTTGGTCTCATCTGAACAGAGTACCTTCTTCCACACGTTTGCTGTGTCCCCCACATGGCTTTTTGCAAGCTACAACTGGGACTTTTTATGGCTTTCTTTCAACAATGGCTTTTTTTTGCCACTCTTTGATAAAGGCCAGATTTGTGGAGGGCACAACTAATAGTTGTCCTGTAGATAGATTCTCCCACCTGAGCTGTGGATCTCTGCAGCTCCTCCAGAGTTACCATGGGCCTCCTGGCTGCTTCTCTGATTAATGCTCTCCTTGCCCAGCCTGTCAGTTTAGTTGGATTTTTGTATAATGGACTGAACAGTGCTCCATGAGATGTTCAAAGCTTGGGATATTTTTTTATAACCTAACCCTGCTTTAAACTTCTCCACAACTTTATTCCTGGCCTGTCTAATGTGTTCCTTGGCCTTCGTGATGCTGTTTGTTTGCTAAGGTTCTGTAACAAACCTCTGAGGGCTTCACAGAACAGCTGTATTTATATTGAGATTAAATTACACACTGGTGGACTTTATTTACTAATTAGGTGACTTCTGAAGGCAATTGGTTCCACAAGATTTTAGATAATTAAAACCATTTATAATTTTCCTTCCAGTTCACAATTATGTGCCACTTTGTGTTGGTTTATCACATAAAATCCCAATAAGCCTAGGTTTACACTGACCGCAGAAATGAAATGGTGTGAGTTCAGCTCAACTTGCACCATTTCATTCCCATATGTCAGTCGCAATTTCGTCAGCAATTTCAGAGACATCTTTGTGGGTTTCTGCACAGATGTCAATAAAAATCGCACCCTGAAATCGCAAAAAGTAGTACAGAAACTACTTTTTGAAATCGGTGATGTGCCGCATATGTAGCATCACACTGATTAGGATGGTGCAATTTCCGGCAATTGCTGCCGATTTGACATGTAAAATCGCACCAATGTGAACCAGGGCTAAAACACGTTTATGTTTTTGGTTGTAACATGAACAGAAAAATTGAAAACAATTTATCATTTTCCTTCCACTTCACAATTATTTGCCACTTTGTGTTGGTATCTCACATAAAATCCCAATAAAATACAATTACGTTTTTGGTTGTAACATGACAAAATGTGGAACATTTCAATGGGTATGAATACTTTCTCAACGCACTGTACAGATACTGTTCCAGAGTTATTTATAGTTACTTAGCTTCTTTTGCACCATTAAAAAAATGTCTGGAGTCCAGATATGTCCAAACTACAACAAGTTTGCTGCTTATACAGATGATCTGCCATCAGGGAGCGGACTGACCATTCGGGCACTTGGGCACTATGCCACTAGGGGGCCCCATCAGGGTTTCCAGCCTCAGTAAAACCAGGGACAGTATGTAAAAATCTGTGTTTTCTTAAAAAAATCCCAAGATTATAGCTGCCCCACCTCTCCAGTACCTTTTCAGTGTGTGTATGTATACTGTGTGTGTATATTGTGTGTCTGTGTGTGTATACTGTGTATGTATACTGTATGTGTATGTGTGTATACTGTGTGGCCGCATAATGTATTGCCTGGGGACCCCATAATCTCCTATTGCCCGGGGGCCCCATGAGTTGTCAGTCCGTCCCTATCTGCCATGTTTCATCACCTGCTTAGAAGTAACTGCCCATTTAATAACTTCTCACGTTATTTTTTACATACAAAAATATTTTTACACCCAATGACAGACTTTGAAAAACCTTGTTGGGTAAGAATACACATACCCAACCGATGACGTATATTTTATTAAATAGCTTGAGCGATTGGAGTATTACTCCTTCCTATAAATAAAGAAACAAGACTTTAAGACATTATTTACAAGTGAATAGAAATGACCGCGCTTTGGGGATCTATTTTCTTGAAATCCTTTCCCGGCTCAATCTCTACATTTTAAAGCGGAGTTCCACCCAAAAATTGAACTTGCGCTTTTCGGAACACTGCCCCCCCCTCCGGTGTCACATTTGGCACCTTTCAGAGGGGAGGAGGGTGCAGATACTTCCAGGTATACACTCCTGTGGCAGTCGCGCCCCTACCCGCACGCTGTCTTCTGGGAAACAAACTGTTCCCAGGAGAGAACGGGGACCAGTGACGGCACGCCGCGCTACTCGCGCATGCGCAGTAGGGAACCGGGCAGTGAAGCCGCAAAGCTTCACTTTCCAATTCCCTCACAGAAGATGGCAGGCAGGGGTGCAGCCGAGGGACGAGCGATTGCTCGGCCTCGGCCGCTGACATCACGGGCATGCTGGACAGGTAAGTGTCCATGTTTTAAAAGTCAGCAGCTGCAGTATTTGTAGCTGCTGGCTTAAAAAAAATATATAATAATTGGCGGAACCACCGCTTTAAGGGCATTTTCCAATGAGGACTTTTTGTGTTTGCAATCTTGTTTAACCACTTAAGGACCGCCTCCTGCACATATACGTCGGCAGAATGGCACGGTTGGGCACATGCACGTACAGGTACGTCCTGTGCTAGTGCCCAGTCGTTCCCGCGACCCGGTCTGAAGCTCCGGGACCACGGGACTCGCGGACCCGATCGCCGCTGGAGTCCCGCGATTGTTCCCCGGAGCTGAAGAACGGGGAGAGCCGTGTATAAACACGGCTTCCCCCGTTCTTCACTGTGGCGGCGTCATCGGTCGTGTGATCCCTTTTATAGGGATACACAATCGATGATGTCACACCTACAGCCACGCCCCTCTACAGTTGTAAACACACATTAGGTCACACATAAGCCCTTCATCGCCCCCTTGTGGTTAACTCCCAAACTGCAATTGTAATTTTCACAATAAACAATGCATTTTAAATGGTCCCAAAAATGTGTCAAAATTGTCCGAAGTGTCCACCATTATGTCGCAGTCACAAAAAAAATCACTGATCGCCGCCATTAGTAGTATAAAAAAAATTAATAAAAATGCAATAAAACTATCCCCTATTTTGTAAATGCTCTAAATTTTGTGCAAACCAACCGCTAAACGCTTATTGCGATTTTTTTTGACCAAAAATAGGTAGAAAAATACGTATCGGCCTAAACTGAGGAAAAAAATATTTTTTTTATATATTTTTGGGGGATATTTATTATAGCAAAAAGTAAAAAATATTGAATTTTTTTCAAAATTGTCGCTCTATTTTTGTTTATAGCACAAAAAATAAAAACCGCAGAAATAATCAAATACCACCAAAAGAAAGCTCTATTTGTGGGGAAAAAAGGACGCAAATTTTCTTTGGGAGCCACATTGCACGACCGCGCAATTGTCTGTTAAAGCGACGCAGTGCCGAATCGCAAAACCTGGCCGGGTCCTTTAGCTGCCTAAAGGTTCGGGTCTTAAGTGGTTAAAGATTACTTATTATATTG
This sequence comes from Rana kukunoris, assembly GCA_029574335.1. Lineage (NCBI taxonomy): Eukaryota > Metazoa > Chordata > Amphibia > Anura > Ranidae > Rana > Rana kukunoris. The sequence continues at coordinate 17,060 of JAJQKJ010000882.1, forward strand.
TGCCTCTTTTATATTTCTCAGCAATTATTGATCTGATAATTGTGTTTAATGGGCGTTAGATTATTTACAAGTGAACAGGAAGAAAAAAATGCTCATTCTCTGCTATAAATCCTGCACAAGTTGCTTTATGAATGGCAAAGGGACAGAAGGAGGAGGAGGAGAAGGAGGAGGAGGATGAGGTATAACATTGGAATTGGTGTTTGTCATAAACTCTGTTCTGAGGCAGCTGGAAGTGCAGCTCCTACCGTACTTTAGGATAAGTAGGATAAGCTGTAGTAAGTGGGGCTCATAGTTAGCTTTCCTAGTAAGAAATCATTTACACTATGCACCAGCGTTACAGAATATTTGAAGGCTTTAAATAAAACATTAGTGTACCTAGAGGTTGACTTTAAAGGGGTTGTAAAGGTACAATTTGTTTTCCTAAATAGCTTCCTTTACCTTAGTGCAGTCTTCTTTTACTTACCTCATGCCGCGTACACACGATCATTTTTCGGCATGGAAAAAAACAACGTTTTTAAAAACGTCATTTAAAATGATGGTGTGTGGGCTTCACATCGTTTTTCACGTTCTGAAAAACGACAAAAAAAAAATTCGAACATGCTGCATTTTTTCACGTCGTTTTAAAAAATTTAGTTTTTCGGGTTGTAAAAAATGGTCGTGTGTGGGCTAAAATTACGTTTTAAACCCGTGCATGCTCAGAAGCAAGTTATGAGACGGGAGCGTTCGTTCTGGTAAAACTACTGTTCATAATGGAGTAAGCACATTCATCACGCTGTAACAGACAGAAAAGCACGAATCGTCTTTTACTAACACGGAATCAGCTAAAGCAGCCCAAAGGCGAATAGAACTTCCCCTTTAGAGTGCCGTCGTACGTGTTGTACGTCACACTGCTTTGTTCATCATTTTTCAAAAAAGAATGGTGTGTGGGCAACGTCGTTTTTAATGATGAAGTTGGAAAAACTTAGTTTTTTGGACATGCTGAAAAGCAACGTTTTTTTTTCATGCCGAAAAATGATCGTGTGTACGCAGCAATATCCTTCCATTTTTCTTTTAAATGTCCTTATTTCTTCTGAGAAATCCTCACTTCCTGTTCTTCTGTCTGTAACTCCACACAGTAATGCAAGGCTTTCTCCCTAGTGAGGAGTGTCGTGCTTGCCCCCTCCCTTGGATTACGGGAGAGTCAGAACACCCACTAACACACAGCTCCTTTCTCTATCTGCAACGTAGAGAGCGTCCTGACTTCTCTTGTAGTCCAAGGGAGGGGGCGAGCACGACCCTCTACACCAGTGAGAAAGCCTCACATTACGGTGTGGAGTTACAGACAGAAGAACAGGAAGTGAGGATTTCTCAGAAGAAATAAGGACATTTAAAAGCAAAATTGAAGGATGAGGTAAGTGAAGGAGGACTGCACTAAGGTAAAGGAAGCTATTTAGGAAAACAATCGTACCTTTACAACCCCTTTAAGGGCCCAGCCCCTTTGTGCTCTACCATAACCCCATTCCCCAAAAAAAGTAAAACAAAAATCCCTTGTTGTCCATTTACTGTAAGCAGCTCCATCCTGCATCCTTGCCTTGTGGAGATTCCCAAACAGCCCAGCTGTTGAATCCTGGGTAGCCATTGCAAATGGTTTCTAAAAACATATTTCTTGTATGAGAGCCACCTGGTTCTACTGGAACTAATTTAGATCCTCCTAAAGCAAAGTCCTTCTAAATGACTCAGGAAGATTAATGGCACACTAACCCCTTCCCCCCACCTCCCGGGTTTTCTCTTTTCTTCATAGGCTGCCTCCCACTAAAGCTTTCTTGTCTCCATGTCCTCTTTTCCTTTCTGTATCCCCTTCTCCTGTACCTCTTCTCCACATCCATTACACGCCGATCCTCTCACAGTCATAGACTGCAGAAAGAGTTTCCCTAACTTACAATAAATAGTATAAACTAACGATGCATCGGCCCTCACTACACATCCTACTTTTCTTCATTTGATGTTTCTTACAGCATAAAAGATGGATTGGATGCAATCAAAACAAACCCCCTCTGGCAATATCTTTTCTTACGCCTGGTTATCATAAGACAAAACCATATGACTGTGTAAACATTCTTATCCCAAGAATATCCAGGATATAAATAACGTCATATTTGTGGATCTAGTGTGCTTCTTTCTTGTCTTTCTATGAATAAAGAATTTATATTAACCACTTCAGCCTCGAGCCTGTTTTTCAGATTCGGTGTTTACGAGACTAAAACATTTATTTTTTCTATAAAATTACTTAAAACCCCCAAACATTATATATTTTTTATTCTAACACTCTAGAGAATAAAATGGCAGTCATTGCAATACTTTTTGTTACACCGTATTTGCGCAGCGGTCTTACAAGCGCACTTTTTTTGCAAAAAATTGACTTTTTTAAATTAAAAAATAAGACAACAATAAATTTGGCACAATTTGTTTACATATTGTGAAAGATAATGTTACGCCGAGTAAAATGATACCCAACATGTCACGCTTAAAAATTGCGCCCGCTCGTGGCATGGCGTCAAACTTTTACCCTTAAAAATCTCGATAGGCGATGTTTAAAAAATTCTACAGGTTGCATTTTTTGAGATACAGAGGAGGTCTAGGGCTAGAATTATTGCTCTCGCTCTAACAATCGCGGCGATACCTCACTTGTGTGGTTTGAACACCGTTTTCATATGCGGGGTGCTACTCGCGTATACGTTCGCTTCTGCGCGTTAACTCGTCGGGAAGGGGCGATTTAAAATTATTATTTTTTTTTCGTATTCATTTGTATTTATTTTACCAATTTTTAACACTAGAATTAAAAAAAATTAAAAAAAATTCACTTTTATTCCTTATTACAAGGAATGTAAACATCCCTTGTAATAGAAAAAAGCATGACAGGTCCTCTTAAATATGAGATCTGGGGTCAAAAAGACCTCAGATCTCATATTTAGGCTTAAATGCAAAAAGAATATCAAAAATGTAAAATGTCATTTTTCAAATGACATTTAAAAAACAAATGTCTCTTTAGGACACTGGGTGGAACTGACTTTTTGACGTCATTTCCGCCCAGCAGAGCTACGGGGATGGATGAGGGAAATTTTTCCCTCACTGGCATCCCCACTGAGCAGACGAGCGCACCCGATCACCTCCGCCGCTACCGACGGCTCCGGTAAGCGGCGGAGGGCGCGGGAGCGAAGCGGGAGGGGGGGGGGGCACTCGCCCGCCACCGTTAACGGCGATCTCACTGCGAATCCGCCGCAGAGACCACCATTATCGTTTACCCGACCACCCACAGAAGAGATGGATATCTCGGTTGTGGCAGCAGCTGCTGCCGTTACCGAGATATCCATCTCCAAAGTCATGACGTATAACTGCGGTGGGCGGTCGGGAAGTAGCTAAAAAAACTGTCTGAAGTCTAAGCACATTTTACACAAAACGATATTCCAATTAACAAGAAAAAACAACCAATAAAATATAAAACCATCCAGGAAGCTGTGCTTCGGTATTATTCCATAGCTAAAAAGTCAGCTCCTTCTTTTTTCCAAGTTCTTTTTTATTGATTTTTACAAAAACAGAGCAAATTGGAAATACCCTGGCTCGGGCAGTACATCAAGCTTACAAAGTGTACTAAATTCAACCAAATTTTTTTTTTTTTTAAAGTGCTTTATGTAAATGGGGGTTGATTTTGGTACCTTCGTCCTGTCAAAATGTATAGGGAATTGGAGGGAGGCTAAAGTGAACTTTAATGGTACCCAGGGGCGGACTGACAACTCATGGGGCCCCCGGGCAACAGAAGATTTTGGGGCCCCCGGGCTTACAGATGGCCACCACGCCAGGAGGCAGTGCAGAGGCGGGGCAGCTAAAATCTCTGGATTTTCACATCAAAAGCATATCAGTTTCAGACATATCAGGGACAGATGTAAAAAAAACACAGATTTTTACATACTGTCCCTGGTTTTACTGAGCCCGGCAACCCTGATGGGGCCCCCTAGTGGCATGTCCACCCCTGATGGTACCATATGTGTAATGCTGGTATTGGCTAGGAGTCCTTGATGTGATAAACACGAGATATAAAACCAAGCTGGAGATGGACCCTAGAACATGCATATTGGGCTTATGGGAAGAAACAAACAAAGTAGCAAGTAAAATAAAAGCAGTATTAAGGTGCCTCTTTCAAGCAAGAAAACGAATTGCTCAAATATGGCAGGCAGAGAATCCCCCATCAGTAAGAGAGTGGGACAATGCAGTTACAGAAACAATATGGAAAGAGAAGGTTGTATACACAAAGAGAAGAAACATCAAGGAATTTGCTAAAATATGGAACCCTTGGCTGGAAAAAATGGGATATCATATGTGAAACGAAAAATGTATTGGCCCGGATGGTAGGGGGTGGGGAGGGAGGGAGGAGGAGGGTGGGAAAACAAAGGTAAAACCAATAGGCGGGAAATTCAAAGGTTATGATACATAATGATACAAGAAATTTTAACTATATGGTTTTATATAAATGTAACCTGTTTTTATAAGAGGAAGAAAATCAATAAAAAATAAAGATTTAAATAAAAATCCAACAAAAAAACTAGTTTGTAAAAGTGCTATATGTAAAAGGGGGTTGATTTTGGTACCTTTGTCCCGTCAAAATGTATAGGGTATTAAAGGGAGGCTGAAGTGGACTATAATGGTACCATATGTGTAATGCCACTTACACACGACCGTTTTTCATGGCAAGAAAAATGGGCGTTAAAAATTTAGAACCTGCTCTATTTGTTCTTGACGTTTTTCATATCGTGAAAAACGGTTGTGTGTAGGCTTTAACGAGGGGGAAAAACGTGCATGCTCAGAAGCAAGTTATGAGAAGGGAAATTTGCATAATCAGCCCAAAGTGTGGCACCATTCGAATGGAACTTCCCCTTTATAGTGCCGTTGTACGTGTTGTACGTCACGGCGCTTTGCTCAAGCATTTTTTTTTTTACGATCGTGTGTATGCAAGGCAGGCTTGAGAGGAATCATGTTGAGAAACACTTTGTTTTTTTTCCATGACATGAATAACAGTTGTGTGTACGCGGCATCACTGATTACCAGTCAAGTTTATAAAGTTAATAAAATGAGTTTTATTACAAGAATAAACAAGAATAAATCGTAGAATAAATATATTATGTTGTGACAACCATGCAGTAACTCATATTTCTATTGTTGCCAATAACATTTCCAACCATCCACAGTATAATGTATAGAGGCTCTACATGTTTTGCGTTTTTTTCGTAATATCCGCTTCCTCAGGAGCTTTACACAAGTATAGATTTGTCAGATGGTACATATGGATTTTTGTCACATGACTATAAATAGAAAGAACATTATTGGTATTATTTTACAATGTAGATATAATCAATACATGTTTTTCATATAAAGGCAAGCATCCATTCCATGGGCCATACCCAGTCCCATCCCAAAATCTCACCAAAAGGGAAGGGGACGGGACGTGCCACAACAAAGGTCGGTCACAAAGGAACCGGATCAAGGGGTGACCCACCCTGGAGACCACAGGAACTCTCAAAGTGACACCAAAATCCATTGGTCAGTTCCAGGCCCGGACTGGCCAAAGGGCATACTGGGTATATGCAACGGACCCCGGCGGCTCGTGGGCCGCATGTCACGCAGGGGGTACAGAACTGTTAGGGGGTGTCTGTGTAACAAACTGTGGGGGCTGTGTTATGTAAAAGGGTCCAGAGGTGCAAGGTGCTGTGTAATGTAAAGGGGTCCAGAGGTGCAGGGTGCTGTGTAATGTAAAGGGGCCCAGAGGTGCAGGGTGCTGTGTAATGTAGAGGGGTCCAGAGGTGCAGGGTGATGTGTAATGTAAAGGGGCCCAGAGGTGCAGGGTGCTGTGTAATGTAAAATGGTCCAGAGGTGCAGGGTGCTGTGTAATGTAAAAGGGTCCAGAGGTGCGGTGCTATGTAATGTAAAGGGGTCCAGGGTGCTGTGTAATGTAAAGGGGTCCAGAGGTGCAAGGTGCTGTGTAATGTAAAGGGGTCCAGAGGTGCAAGGTGCTGTGTAATGTAAAGGGGTCCAGAGGTGCAAGGTGCTGTGTAATGTAAAGGGGTCCAGAGCTACAAGGTGCTGGAACCCCACATCCCATCATTAACCGCCACTGCGAAGAGCCGCCACGGTCCCAGTCTGGGCCTGGTCAGTTCTAAATAAATAGAATAAGTGCATATGTATATGATATATATATATATATATATATATATGTATATATATATGTATATATACAGAGGCGTATGTAGTGAAATTAGTGCCTATGGCAAGCACTGAAACTGCCTGTCGAGACATTTGAAACCCATCTTACAGATAACCTTAACAAAACTAGTGATATTTATCATTCCTTGTGATACCTTGGGTACTGACATATCCACTTTATGGAGAAATCTGGGGTTTATTAGACCCCTGATCCCTCCTCTGCCCTCCAAGGCATATTGGCTGCCAGGCAAATGCAGAACCAACACTGGAAGTGATGAACTCTTCATCACTTAAGGCCTCACAGAGGAGAGGGAGAAACTGATGTTCCCCCTTCTTTGTGCGCTGCCAATCCGACCAGATGGAATGGGAGAGCCTGGGAGAATAGGGGAGGCTGTGGCTGAACGCATCAGGGATAGCGCTGCCATTGTCCATTAGCAAAGGAGATCCTGCCTATGCTCAGGAGGAGGGAAGAAGAGACCCTCAGACCCTGGGAAGTGCCTTGCTGCCCAGCCACTCAACAGCGCCCCTTCATATGGAGCACTTGCCATGGCTGCCATACCCTAGATACGCCACTATATATATGTGTGTGCACATATCTTGATTAGCTATTCTAAGCTTACATATATTAGGTAAAAATGCATAATATATTTATTCTATGAATATGTAAATTTGTTTATTCTTGTAATAAAAACTATTTTTTAACTTTATAAACTTGACTGGTATTCAGTTACACATATGATACCATTAAAGTCCACTTTAGCCTGCCTCCAATTCCCTACACAAAAAACCTAGAACTTAAGCATCCATGTGCACTTGGTTCAAGGCAGGAGCAAAACCGGTTAGGCAAGCATCAAATTGCATCTCTTGGGATATGGAGGAGCTCCCGCTGGAGCAGTTTCAGTAAGATATAAATAGTAAACCATCACTTTACACCCGATCACCTCCCTGCAGAGCTAATCAAAGGCCTTTCATTAATGTGGGCCTAGCCTAGATCCTGTGAGGTATTGGAAGAGGCTAAGCTAAGCCAGAAGTTTTTACCTTGGAAAATGTTCTAGGACAATCCCTAGATATGTATGTAAATGGCTGAAATGACCAAATACTTCCAATACTATAAGGACAGGGCAATGGGAGCTTTCCATTTCAGTACTATGGCTTTCCTGGTGTAAAATAAAAGGGATCCTAATAGTACTCTAAGAGCCCTAGGTGGGGCTAGGGGATTAATTAGGCCCAACAGGCATTTGTCAATACTCAGTGGGATTGAAACGGTAGTGAGCTGGATAATGAAACGTGAGCGTTTGTCCCAAAATATTTGAATTAAGGGACAGTTCCATAATATGTGAGTAGAGTCAGTTGGGCCAGCTACGCATGTCCAACATCCCGCCGAAACGGAGAGAAAGTCTGCTTCTTTAACCACTTCAGCCCCGGACCATTTTGCTGGCCAAAGACCAGAGCATTTTTTGCAATTCAGCTCTGCGTCACTTTAACTGACAATTGCGTGGTCATGCGATGTGGCTCCCAGACAAAATTGACATCCTTTTTTTTTTTGCCAAAAATAGAGCTTTCTTTTGGTGGTATTTGATCACATCTGCGTTTAAATTTTTTTGCTTTAAAAATAGAGCAACAATTTTGAAAAAAATGCAATATTTTTTACTTTTTGCTATAATAAATATCCTCAAAAAATCTATATAAAAAGAAAAACATTTTAGGCCGATATGTATTCTTCTACATATTTTGGGTAACAAAAATCCCAATAAGCGTTTATTGAAATAGGGGATATTTTTATGGCATTTTTATTATTATTATTTTTTTTTACTAGTAATGGTGGTGAGCACCGATATTTATGACACTTTTGACACATTTTTGGGACCATTGTCATTTTTAAATTTGGTGCTGAAGAGATTTGTTTTTTTTTTACATATTTTTGGGGTAATATTTATTATAGCAAAAAGTAAAAAATATATATTTTTTCTAATTGTCACTCTTTTTTTGTTTATAGCCGCAGAGGTGATCAAATACCACCAAAAGAAAGCTCTATTTGTGGGGAAAAAAAGGAAATCAATTTTATTTGGGTACAACATCGCATGACCGCGCAATTGTCAGTTAAAGTGACACAGTGCCATATCGCAAAAAATGGCCTGATCATTAAGGGGCCAAATGACGGAGTGTAAATGATGAAGTGTGAATGATGAATGATGGGGTGTGAATGATGAAGTGTGAATGATGGGGTGTGGATGATGAATTATGGGATGTAAATGATGGTGTGTAAATGATGAAGTGTGAATGATGGAAAGTAAGTGATGAGTGTGAATGATGGAAAGTAAGTGATGAGTGTGAATGATGGAAAGTAAGTGATGAGTGTGAATGATGGAAAGTAAGTGATGAGTGTGAATGATGGAAAGTAAGTGATGAGTGTAAATTGTGAAAGTAAGTGATGAGTGTGAATGATGGAAAGTAAGTGATGAGTGTGAATTGTGAAAGTAAATGATGAGTGTGAATGATGGAAAGTAAGTGATGAGTGTGAATGATGGAAAGTAAGTGATGAGTGTGAATGATGAAAGTAAGTGATGAGTGTGAATGATGAAAAGTAAGTGATGAGTGTGAATGATGGAAAGTAAGTGATGAGTGTGAATGATGGAAAGTAAGTGATGAGTGTGAATGATGGAAAGTAAGTGATGAGTGTGAATTGTGAAAGTAAGTGATGAGTGTGAATGATGACAAGTAAGTGATGAGTGTGAATGATGAAAGTAAGTGATGAGTGTGAATGATGACAAGTAAGTGATGAGTGTGAATGATGAAAGTAAGTGATGAGTGTGAATGATGAAAGTAAGTGATGAGTGTGAATGATGGAAAGTAAGTGATGAGTGTGAATGATGGAAAGTAAGTCATGAGTGTGAATGATGGAAAGTAAGTGATGAGTGTGAATGATGTAAAGTAAGTGATGAGTGTGAATGATGGAAAGTAAGTGATGAGTGTGAATGATGAAAGTAAGTGATGAGTGTGAATGATGAAAGTAAGTGATGAGTGTGAATGATGGAAAGTAAGTGATGAGTGTGAATGATGGAAAGTAAGTGATGAGTGTGAATGATGGAAAGTAAGTGATGAGTGTGAATGATGGAAAGTAAGTGATGAGTGTGAATGATGGAAAGTAAGTGATGAGTGTGAATGATGGAAAGTAAGTGATGAGTGTGAATGATGAACAGTAAGTGATGAGTGTGAATGATGAACAGTAAGTGATGAGTGTGAATGATGGAAAGTAAGTGATGAGTGTGAATGATGAAAGTAAGTGATGAGTGTGAATGATGAAAGTAAGTGATGAGTGTGAATGATGAAAGTAAGTGATGAGTGTGAATGATGAAAGTAAGTGATGAGTGTGAATGATGGAAAGTAAGTGATGAGTGTGAATGATGGAAAGTAAGTGATGAGTGTGAATGATGGAAAGTAAGTGATGAGTGTGAATGATGGAAAGTAAGTGATGAGTGTGAATGATGGAAAGTAAGTGATGAGTGTGAATGATGGAAAGTAAGTGATGAGTGTGAATGATGGAAAGTAAGTGATGAGTGTGAATGATGAAAGAAAGTAAGTGATGAGTGTGAATGATGAAAGTAAGTGATGAGTGTGAATGATGGAAAGTAAGTGATGAGTGTGAATGATGAAAGTAAGTGATGAGTGTGAATGATGGAAAGTAAGTGATGAGTGTGAATGATGGAAAGTAAGTGATGAGTGTGAATGATGGAAAGTAAGTGATGAGTGTGAATGATGAAAGTAAGTGATGAGTGTGAATGATGGAAAGTAAGTGATGAGTGTGAATGATGGAAAGTAAGTGATGAGTGTGAATGATGGAAAGTAAGTGATGAGTGTGAATGATGAAAGTAAGTGATGAGTGTGAATGATGAAAGTAAGTGATGAGTGTGAATGATGGAAAGTAAGTGATGAGTGTGAATGATGGAAAGTAAGTGATGAGTGTGAATGATGAAAGTAAGTGATGAGTGTGAATGATGAAAGTAAGTGATGAGTGTGAATGATGGAAAGTAAGTGATGAGTGTGAATGATGAAAGAAAGTAAGTGATGAGAAAGTGTGAATGATGAAAGTAAGTGATGAGTGTGAATGATGAAAGTAAGTGATGAGTGTGAATGATGAAAGTAAGTGATGAGTGTGAATGATGAAAGTAAGTGATGAGTGTGAATGATGAAAGTAAGTGATGAGTGTGAATGATGAAAGTAAGTGATGAGTGTGAATGATGGAAAGTAAGTGATGAGTGTGAATGATGGAAAGTAAGTGATGAGTGTGAATGATGGAAAGTAAGTGATGAGTGTGAATGATGGAAAGTAAGTGATGAGTGTGAATGATGAAAGTAAGTGATGAGTGTGAATGATGGAAAGTAAGTGATGGGGTGGGGATGTTGTAGAGTAAGTAATGAGGTGTGAGTGATGAAGTAGGAATGAGGTGTGAATAATGGAATGTGAACATTCACTTCCATCATTCGCTCTCCATTATCTCTCAGCAGAAATGGACCAAAACCGCTAATCCTCCTCGTACACAATATTGATTCTACGTCTCTTCCATCGTAGCCATCCTATTGGATGACAGGCGTTCTTCTCTTCTTTCCATTGATTCCCACAAACATCAATCAATCTCAGCTAGCGGGCGTGTCTCTGTGTGTGTCCTCCTCGCTTTCTAATTGGCCGGCATGCAGGCGGCGTCACCGATGTAGTGTGAACTCCGCCCCGGCATCCTTGTGTGTGTGGTCAGTGAGCCGTGCGGAGGACAGTGATGGAGAAGGGGATTACCGGGGGGGCGAGTACAGCCGACCGACACAGGGACCGCTGACCTTCCCGGGAGCCGGACAGCACGGTGCGTCTTCTTATGTCTTCTCCTTCATTGGGGTCCCCGGAGTGTGTGGGAAAGGGGCTCCTGCTCCTCTATTACTATACATGGGGGGATGGGGGGTTACCAGGGATGATCCAACCGTCCAATCTGCATGCAGTCTGTCTGTCCTCACCATCATCCCCCATCTCACCATCTCACCCATACTTATCACTTCTATTGGATTCATCTACTCACACTGGATTCATCTAGTTACATTGTATCATCTAGTCACATTGTATCATCTAGTTACATTGTATCATCTAGTTACATTGTATCATCTAGTTACATTGTATCATCTAGTTACATTGTATCATCTAGTCACATTGTATCATCTAGTCACATTGTATCATCTAGTCACATTGTATCATCTAGTCACATTGTATCATCTAGTCACATTGTATCATCTAGTTACATTGTATTCTTTAGTTACATTGTATCATCTAGTTACATTGTATCATCTAGTTACATTGTATCATCTAGTTACATTGTATCATCTAGTTACATTGTATTCTTTAGTTACATTGTATTCTTTAGTTACATTGTATCATCTAGTTACATTGTATTCTTTAGTTACATTGTATTCTTTAGTTACATTGTATCATCTAGTTACATTGTATTCTTTAGTTACATTGTATCATCTAGTTGAGGGAATGATTACAGATGTTAGATTCCCGGACTCCTAGCAATCAGTTGGCGATTTGTTTTATTCTGGGGCCTCATTCACACTTCAGTCCGTTTGGGTCTGTCTGTCAGTTTTGACGGCGGACCTGAACGGACGCTCCATGCATGTCTATGGAGCGTTGGATGTCCGCTGACCTCCGACCCTATCGGATCCGCTAAAAACAGACGTATGGGGGATACGTCTGATCTTTCATCAGATCTTACCCGATCGGATAAGATCTGATGAAAACGGACATGCTCCATAGGATCGCTCCATAGGAGACAGCGGTGCCCGACAAGCCCCTCCCCCGCTCAGTGATCAGAGAGGAGCTTGTCATCCGTCGGCTCAGCGGAGATCTGCGGACTGATCTCCCGCTGAGCTGGCAGACGCAGGCGTACTCTTCAAATGTAGCAGATGTGCAGATAAAAGCGCTAAACACGAGGGATGCCGAACACTTCCGGGTATGCCTCGGTGAAGCGCTCACGTCACTTCCTGGTAGCCCAATGAGTCCACAGCCCTGTTGGTATTTGTTATTAGAAATTTAGATTAGAAATGGAAACATCCATCCTGTACTGGGAGAAGGTCCTGTATTGGGGAGCATACACCACCCAATCTGATTGTACAATCCATCTGCCTGGATACAGTCAAAGCTTATTAATAGAACGAGAGAAGTTAGAAGCTGCCCCACTCTCCAATTTTAGTAAATCAGCTCCTTTGTCTCAGTTCTATTTGCCCTCCATTGGCGTTACCCCCCATAAACAGTTATGTGTTATATTGCCGCCTGTCAGTCCTTAGATGTGGTGGCTGCATTCCTTTTCTTTCTTTAACCTCTTCATCTCTCCTTTCATGACCGGGATTTTTTTTGCTATTTGCCACTTTGTTACTTTAAAGGGGTGTTCCAGCCTTGTTTTAAAAGTCAGCAGCTACAAAAAGTGTAGCTGCTGGCTTTTAATAAACAATCACTTACGGTACCTGCTCCAGAATTCCAGCGATGCGCCAACCGGAGCTCCGCTCCTTTCCCCCTCCCCGACCGGCGTCCTCATCGTAACTGTGGGCACCCGGCCGGGCACCCACTGCGCATGCGCGAGCGGCACCACGCATGCGTGCGCGGCGCGGCTCGCCGCTGATTGGACATGCGATCGCATGGGATCTGTCATGTGTCCCAGGCGATCGCCTACAGGGAGGGGCTGCTGTAGGCGATTAAGCTTAATTGCCTAACCAGCCCCTCGGCGGAAGGAGGAAGTGGGACAGGAAGTCCCACTCCTCCTGAAGCCCCCACTCCCCCCCCCAAAAAAATGACATGCCAAATGTGGCATGTAAGGGGGTGTGGAGTGGGATAAGCGGAAGTTCCATTTTTGGGTGGAACTCCGCTTTAACTGACAATTGCACGGTCATGCAGCACTGTAACCAGATGGGATTTATATCATTTTTCACACAAATGGAGCTTTTTTGGTGGTTTTTGATCACCTCTTTTTTTTTTTTCTGCGCTATAAACAAAAAAAGCCAGAAAATGAAAAAAAAAAAACAATGTATAATTTTTATAAAACACATCCAATAATTTTCTTTAAAAATCATTTTTTTTTCGCCAATTTTGGCCAATAATGTATTCAGCTACACATTTTTGGTAAAAAAAACAAAAACATCCCAATCATTGTATATTGATTGGTTTGCATGAAAGTTATAGCGCCTACAAACTATGGGATATACTAGAACATTTATTTTTATACTATTAATGGCGATGATCAGCGACCTATAACGGACTATGATATTACCGAGCAATCACTCCTCTCTCGGCTGCCCCCGCCGCCATCCTTGGTGAGGGAACCAGGAAGTGAAGCGTTGCGGCTTCAATGCTGGTTCCCTACTGCACATGCGCGAGCCGCATGGCGTGGCCCTCCCTCACTGGTCCCCTCACTGGACCTGTGTGTTTCCCAGAAGACAGCGAGGGGTGACGTGAAGGGGCGTGACTCCCGCGGGAGTCTATTCCCGGATTTTGACGCAAATACCTGTAATACACAAGTATCTGCACCCCCTCCCCCTGAAAGGTGCCAAATATGACAGCGGAGGGGGGGGAGGGTTCCAAAAAGCAGAGGTTCACTTTTTGTGTGGACCTCGGCTTTAAAATCAATATTTTTTGCTATTAAATTACTTGCATTATTTATATTTTAGTAGAGACCCTAGGGCAGTGATGGCGAACCTTGGCACTCCAGATGTTTTGGAACTACATTTCCCATGATGCTCATGCACTCTGCAGTGTAGTTGAGCATCATGGGAAATGTAGTTCCAAAACATCTGGAGTGCCAAGGTTCGCCATTACTGCCCTAGGGAATAAAATGGTTGCAATATTTTTTGTCGCACTGTATTTGCCCAGCGGTCTTTCAAATGCAATTTTTTGGAAAAAATACACTTAAATGAATAAAAAATAAAAAATAAACGAAACAGTAAAGTTAGCTCAATTTTTTTTTGTTTTAATGTGAAAGATGATGTTACGCCGCTAGAATCGTGATCTATCTTCTAAGCCAAAGAATCGTGATTCTCATTTTAGCCAGAATCATGCAGCTCTAGGAGGCCAGAGGGGAGATTTGGGGTCTAATAGACCCCAACTCTCTCCATAAACAGGACCTGTCATGGCCCATGCTATCATAAGAGATGTTGTTTATCCCTTGTGATAGCAATAAAGTTAGTACAAAAAAAAGTATTTTTGTATGAAGATAAACAAATAAATAATAATACTTTTATTTTTAAAGCGCCCCGTCCCACCGTGCTTATGTGCAAATGCAAATGCATACGTTATTCCCGCACGCATACGTAAACAGCGATCGAACCACACGTGCGGTTTTGTAGTGAACATCAGAGCGAGAGCAATAATTCCAGCACCAGACCTCCTGTGCAACTCTAAACTGGTAACCTGTAAAGGCATTTAAAGCATCGCCTATGGAGAATTTTAAGCAACGTAGTTTGCCGACATTCCCCGGGCAGATGCAGTTTTAGAGCGTGACATGTTAGGCGTCTATTTACTCAGCGTTCACATTAAAAAAAATGGGGCTACCTTGTTTTTTTCATTTTTTTTTTTTTCATGAAAGTGTTTTTTTTCCACTCAAAAATTGCATTTGAAAAACCGCTGCATAAATACCACGTGACTTAAAAATTGCAACATCCACCATTTTAATCTATAGGGTCTCTGCTAAATTTATATATATACATATATATATATATATATATATATATATATATATATATATATATATATACATATATGTATATATATATATATATATATTTTTATATATATATATATATATAATGTTTGGGGGTTCTAAGTAGGGTTGTACCGATACCAGTATCGGTATCGGTACCGATACCGAGTATTTGCGGGAGTACTTGTACTACCGCATATGCCCCCGCTGCCTGAATAGAATACTCCCCCCCCCCCCCCCCCCCGCCGCCACGGCATACCGCAAAGGATCCGTCCAATTCCGAGAAGGGGGGTGTCTATACACGGCGCGGCGGGGATTACAAGTATTCAAACGAAAGCTGCCTGTAATGCAGGGGGATTAACGCGGCAGCAGCAGCAGCGGTGGCGGCGGTGGCATTATCTACTACTAGGTATGAGGGACATGGCTGGATATATGTGGGGGGACATGGCTGCAATATGTGGGGGGACATGGCTGGATATATGTGGGGGGACATGGCTGGATATATGTGGGGGGACATGGCTGGATATATGTGGGGGGACATGGCTGGATATATGTGGGGGGACATTGGGGGGACATGGCTGGATATATGTGGGGGGACATGGCTGCAATATATGTGGGGGACATGGCTGCAATATATGTGGGGGGACATGGCTGCAATATATGTGGGGGGACATGGCTGCAATATATGTGGGGGGACATGGCTGGCTGCAATATATGTGGGGGGACATGGCTGCCTGCAATATATGTGGGGGGACATGGCTGCAATATATGTGGGGGGACATGGCTGGATATATGTGAGGGGACATGGCTGCAATATATGTGGGGGGACATGGCTGCCTGCAATATATGTGGGGGGACATGGCTGCCTGCAATATATGTGGGGGGACATGGCTGGATATATGTGGGGCTGGATATATGTGGGGGGACATGGCTGGATATATGTGGGGCTGGATATATGTGGGGGGACATGGCTGCAATATATGTGGGGGGACATGGCTGGATATATGTGGGGGGACATGGCTGGATATATGTGGGGGGACATGGCTGGATATATGTGGGGCTGGATATATGTGGGGGGACATGGCTGCAATATATGTGGGGGGACATGGCTGGATATATGTGGGGGGACATGGCTGCATATATGTGGGGGGACATGGCTGCATTTGGGGACACATTTAAAAAAAGTATCGGTATTCGGTATCGGCGAGTACATGGAAAAAAGTATAGGTACTTGTACTCGGTCCTAAAAAAGTGGTATCGGGACAACCCTAGTTCTAAGTAATGTTCTAGAAAAAAAAGTTGATTTTTACATAAAGGAGCAAAGTGTCAGAAGTGGCCCAGATGGCAAGTGGTTAACCAGCCACTGATAGAAGTCACAAGACTGCTATATACTGCTGATAAGAAATGGTGTTTAGCAGTTTATATTTACTAAAATAGTTGTAGTTCCATGTCCTGTGTACTGTGGGAGACCAGATATAGGGAATGCAGGTTCCCGGGTTTAGTAAGACTTTAATCATTTATAAGCAGTTATAGCAAAAGTTCTGTTTTCCTTTAGGGATAAAGGTTTTACATAAATAGATACATTCTGATCATTGTAAGCACCCCTGTCAGTGGTAACAAAAGCTTGGTCTGTTAAAGGAAGTGGAAGAAATAACAGCAGCAGGATGAACACGTTGCACAATAACCCTCCAGGGGGCATTGCGCTGTGACGGACCGCATCTTATGTCGGCTTTGATTTTCCTTTAATACAACTTTGAACTCTGACAGCCAATGAAAAATCAAGTTTCAGACAGTTGTTAAGGTTACTGTACACCATATCACTTTATGTTCTATTTTCTCTTCTTTCTGTAGGGCTTCTGGGATGGATCAGAGCGGTTCTGATTGGTCAGTGCTTGCAACTGAATACTTTTTAAGTATATGTAAACACTTACCTTGTAAAACAACCCATTTAGCTTAAAGGGGAGTTCCGGTCACAATTTCACTTTTTTTTATTTTTTTTATCAGAAAACACAATTTCACTTTTTAAATATAAATACCCCTGTAATACGCCAGCTTAATGTATTCTAGTAAAGTTAGTCTGTAAACTAAGGTCCATTTTGTTAGGTTGTTACAGCATTTATTATCTAGAAATAGACCGTGGCCATCTTAAGTGTGGGCATCATGAAGCCAGACTGTATGACTTCCTGGATTTCAGCTTTGCATATCTCGCACATGCTCAGTGCTGCACAAGCAATGTAATAGGTTTCAGTCAGGTTTGCAAGGACTACTGGGAAACATGATGCCTATCCCAGAAACCCTTGCAAATAGCCTTGTGACTTAATAGCCTAGGCTAATAAGGAGGAGGAAGTAATGAAGGACTACAAAATAAAGGTATTTACAAGCAACAAAATAAATAAAAATTGTCCATTCTGAACACTATGAGATTAGGGCATGCAGCACAGACAAACATAAAAAATAAATGGGTGGAACTCCACTTTAAAGGGGTTGTAAACCCTCATGGATTTTCACCTTGATGCATTCTATGCATTAAGGTGAAAAACTTTTTTTTAGTGCTGCAGCCCCCCAGTCCCCCAGTTTACCTGGATGCTGTCACCCTCTGTCCGGGAATGAGCACACCATCTCTAGCTGGTGTTTCGTGTCCTGATTGGATAGATTGATAGCAGCGCAGCCATTGGCTCCCGCTGCTGTCAATCAAATCCAACGATGTGTGGCGCCGGGGGGCAGGGCCGAGTCCTGCATTCCACCATGGAAAGCGCTTCTCCAACGTGGACACTCAATGCGGGGAGGAGCCACCAGCGCCGCCGAGGGACCCCAGATGAGGAGGTTCGGAATCATTCTGTGCAAAACGAATGCAACAGTGGAGATAAGGCTGCATTCACACTATAACGCAGCGTATTTTGCCGCGACAAAACGGGTCTTTATTTTTTATTTTTTTTTTACAACCTTTTTTTTTTACAAAACATTGTTGTCTATGCCGAACGCCGAAAGCCACCTGAAAAGGCGTGGAGATGTGAACCATCTCCATAGACAACAATGTTAAATCACCCCTCCAGCGGCACGAGCGTCGGGCGTCAGGCGTAAATACGCCAAGGTGTGAATGAAGCCTAAGTATGATATGTTTGTTATTTATTTAAAAAACAAGGGTTTACAACCCCTAAAAATGAAAGGCAATACATTTGTGTATAGATATAAAAAAACATTATAAATAAAAAAAATTCCCCTTTAAATAAATGGTCACATTCCCTCTGTTCTCCGCTGAATAAGGAGCTCAGAGAGCTGGGGAAGGAGAAACAGCAGCACTCTGGTCTTCCCAGTGAATGGCTGTGCAGTGGAGTCAGGACAAGTCTGATCAATGGAGCAGAGCAGGCCGAGTTCTCAGCACAAGTAGAGGACTGACCAGGCTGTGCCCTCCTGCTTAGTGTGGTCATTTTTTTAATAGGTAAGCAGAGGGATTGGCAGGAACACCAGGGATTTCACATAAAGGAAGCAATACAAGGAGAACTGGACACTTACAAGTACATGGCGCAGCAGGCACATATCAGGAATATGAAATGTTGGGTTTACATATTCTTTAACTAACTTTGATCCATCCCAGAGGCCGTATAGAAAGAACGGGAAGAAGAGTTGGGATTTCAAATCCCTGGTCCGCTAATCACGCATGGAGGTAAGTGCAGCTGGGACCAGCTGAGGGTCTATTCACCTCTTCATTTTTTCTGAAAAGGTGAACTTGCCCTTTAAATCTGATGTAAACCCAATCACTCCTTATAGGAGCTGAAAAAGATAACTGAAGGCAAAACAATTGTTTTTACCCTTCTGTACTCTATTTAAAAGGACAATTTTAGCTTTAGATATACAGTACTTTAAAGATGTTAATATAATTTAAAAAATTGTGACAGTCATTTTAAATCTGCATCTTTCATTAACCATCTCAGTACCACTCTATAGTTGAAAGACGGCTACAATGCGGCTCTATAGATTTGGGAGGGCGTCCATGGACGTCCTCCCAGAACCGTGCTCCCCGCAGTCCCCCTAATGCATGCATCTGGAGCGCTCCTTTGAGCCAATCACAGTAGCCCTTTACCATGTGATCAACCACAGCTGATCACATGTAAACAAACTTGCTGGTTATCGGCATTCCTTTCCACATGCGCTTTCCCTATCAGAAGAGGAGGGCCAGTAACTGGCAAGTGTGATAGGGACATTTACACAGAGAATCAGGGCACTGGCCATCGGTACTGGCTAACAGTAGCTCCTCATCAGTGCACAGCAGTGAAGGAGAAAAAATATTTGTGTACAAAGTTTTATAAAAGAAACTAAGAAAAACAAATTTTTTCAAATGTTTTGGTCTTTTTTTTCATACACTATATTGTCAAAAGTATTGGGACACCTGTCATACACGCACATGAACTTTAATGGCATCCCAGTCTTGGTCCATAGGGGTCAATATTGAGTTGTCCCACCCTTTGCAGATATAACAGCTTCAACTCTTCTGGGAAGGCTGTCCACAAGGTTTAGGAGTGTGTCTGTGGGAATGTTTGACTATTCTTCCAGAAGTTCATTAATGGATGAGTGAGTTTGGGGTGTAGAAACTTGACTGGCCTGCACAGAGTCCTGACCTCAACCTGATAGACCACCTTTGGGATGAATTAGAGCGGAGACTGTGAGCCAGGCCTTCTTAACCACATCAGTGCCTCACCTCACAAATGCACTTATGGAAGAATGGTAAAACATTCCCATAGACACACTCCTAAACCTTGTGGACAGCCTTCCCAGAAGAATTGAAGCTGTTATAGCTGCAAAGGGAGGGCCAACTCAATATTGAACCCTACAGACTAAGAATGGGTTGTAGAGCTGCACAATTAATAGTTAAGAATCGTTATCGCAATTTTTTCCCTGTTGCGATCTTGACAAAGTATTTCCTTATTCTTTCTATGCAGAGAGTTCTCTCTGCTCTGCTAAAGCCAGAGCCATCAAAAGAAAGCAAGAAAAAATCCGGGCAGTCTGCCAAGTATCACAAAATTCTTCAGCAATGGAACTAAGTCTAAACATTGTAACAATTTGTCCTTTAGATCAAAGAAATAGCCTTTGGTGTGTAAATTAGGAGTTTAACCACTTAAACACTATGGCCCGGATTCACAAAGCACTTAAACACTTACGCCGACGTATCTCCAGATACGCCAACGTAAGTACAAATGTGCGCCGTCATATCTTTGCGCCGACCCACAAAGCTAGATACGTTGAAAAAGAGGCTTCAGCCGCCCGACGTAACTTTCCTATGCTGACGTATAGTGGGCGCATATTTACGCTGGACGCATGTGGCGCTCCCATTGATTTTCAATGCAAATGAGGGAGATACGCCGATTCACGAACGTACTTGCGCCCGGCGCATAATATACACGGTTTGCGTAAGTCGTACGTCCGGCGTAAAATCCCCATATTGGAGGCGCAACTCATGGAAGGTATGGACCAGGGAACGAATGCTGTCGTATTTTACATCATTTACGTAGTACGTGAATAGGGCTGGGCGTAGGTTACGTTCACACCGTAGACAATGATTCGACGTATCTCAGCCAGTTGTTTCAACGTGATTGTGAGCATGCGCACTGGGATGCGTCCACGGGACGGCGCATGCGCCGTTCGTTTTAAGTACTTGTCTGGCACTCGGCCCATCATTTGCATGGGGTCACGCTTCATTACCATGTATCACGCCCACTTCCAGCCCACTTCCACTTACACTGCCTTATGCCTACGAATATACGCTACACCGGCGCAGAGTTGGGAGCATTTGCTTTGTGAATTCCATGCTTCCCTCTCCGCGCTGCGCCGACGTAGCGTAAATGACATACGCTCCGGCTGCATATATATGCGCCGATGTATGTAAATCCGGGCCTAAACCTTTTTCTGACATTTGTTGGTTTGAAGTTCAAATCATATTTTTTTGCTAGAAAATTTCTTAGAACTTCAAACATTATTGGCCAGATTCTCATAGAATTCCGGCGGCGTAGCGTAAGCCAGTTACACTACGCCGCCGCATCGTACTAGAGCAAGTGCTTTAATCTCAAATCACTTGCTCCGTAGTTTTCGCCGACGTCGCGTAAATCGCCCAGCTTGTATTTAAATTAAGCGCGACCCGCGTCAAATGAACTGCGCATGTGACGGCTGGGGAAAAAGCCCAGTGCGCATGCTCCAGCTCACGTCGGAAAGCGTCGTTGAATCCGACGTCAAACCGTCGTGAGCGTGATTTACGCAACTCCCTATTCGCGAACGAGTTAGTAAAACGACGTAAGCGACGGAAAAAGCCGACGCTGACCCGACGCCATACTTAACATGGCATCCGACGGCATCCGACGGTACTTCGTAAGGTTACTCCACATAGAAGCTGGGGTAACCTTACACGGACGAAAACGACGTACGGGGCGGCGTAAAAGCGATCGGAAATCGGCGTACTAGCCTCATTTGCATATGCAAATGAGAAAACAACGTAAAGGCCACCTAGTGGCCGGAGTTGTCATTACAACTACGATCCGCAAGTGTAATGGTTTTACACTTGTCGGATGTTGAAGCGTATCTATGCAAAAGTGATGCTAAGCATCACGCGCATAGATACGAGGCAAAAAAAAAGGCGATACGACAGGGTATCTGAGATACTCCGTCGTATCGCCGCTGATAATCTGGCCCTTAATATATATATTTTTAGTAGAGACCCTAGAGACTAAAATTGTGGTTGTTGCAAAATTTGATGTTACTATATTTGCGCAGTGGTCTTTCAAATGCAATTTCTTGGGGGGAAAAAATATTACTTTAACAAATAAAAAAATAAAAAACTAACCAGTAAAGTTAGCCCAATTTTTTTTTGTTGTATATTGTGAAAGATTTTACGCCGTGAGAATCGTGATCCTTATTCTAATCGTTATTCTCATTTTAGCCAGGATCGTGCAGCTCTACTGGGATGCCATTAAAGTTAATGTGCGTGTAAAGCCAGATATCCCAATACTTTTGACACTATAGTGTATGTTAGCAAAAAATAAAAACTCAGTGGGGATTAAATATCACAAAATGAAAGCTCTATCTGGCTCACAAAAATAGATAAAAATGTAAGATGGGTGCAGTGTTGCATGACTGAGTAATCGTCATTCAAAGTACGACAGCGCTTGAAGCTGAAAATTGGCCTGGGCAGGAAGGAGATGAAAGTGCCTGGTATTGAAGTGGTTAAGTAATACCTGGTCATCCTACCATGATGGTCCTTGTTCAGGCATTTCCTGTTATATGGTGACAGCTGATGTGCCCCTGCATTGTCGCATGCACCCTTGGTGGAATCTGGAAGCCATTGGGGTGACACACATTGCACAGGCATGGTCTGACTTTGTCACTAGTGATGAGTTTGTGTATGTTTACAACAGTGGTCTCAAACTGGCGGCCCTCCAGCTGTTGCAAAACTACAAGTCCCATCATGCCTCTGCCTGTGGGAGTCATACTTGTAACTGTCAGCCTTGCAATGACTTATGGGACTTGTAGTTTGGAGGGGCCACCAGTTTGAGACCCCTAGTTTAGACCAAGATCTGATGCCACGTGTGCAAGTCCGCCAGGAAGCTGTCATCTGTACAATCATTTGTGGGTGGGACATTTCCTGCCCAGCAGCCACGTATACTGATGCCCCGTACACAGGAGCGGTTTTCCTGTCGGAAAAAAACAAGCAATGGTTTTCCCGGCGGAATTCCTCTCAAGCCTGCCTTGCATACACACGGTTACACAAAAGTACAGTGAGCTTTTGACTGCCAAGAACGCGGTGACGTAAAAGACTATGACGAGCCGTCAAAATGAAGTTCTATGCTTCCGAACATGCGTCAAATTGTTTCCGAGCATGCATGGTTTTTTTCCCGTCGGAAAAGCATACAGACTAACGGTTTTCCCGCTAGGATTTGTCTTGACGGGAAAAAAAGAGATCTTGCTCTCTTTTTTTTTTTTCGGCAGTTTTCCTGTGGGAAAAAGTCCGAAGGAGCATACACACAGTTGGGATTCCCGACGAAAAGCTGTCTTTTTCCAATGGGGAAACCAGTCATGTGTACAGGGCATCACTCCTTGTATATGTGCAGCCCCAGGGCAAGGTTTGCCCCAGCCGCAGAACTTTAAGCTGTATAGATGACAGTTTCTGAGCACATATTGGTTCGGATCCTGCTCTGAGCATGCCCAAGGGCATCAATAGTTGTCACCATCGCTGGAGTGCTTATAGACAGGAAGGCAAAGAGGCTGCAACGAAAGATGCACATTAGTGAAGCCAATATTTTTTTATTTTTTTCAACATGGCATTTTATGATCTCCAATTCTTTATCCAACTAATATTTGATTTTGTTTAACCTTTTTTAACTGTGATTTAAATGTCGGGATTCAGTTGCAGGCATTGGGGCTTATTTGCACTAAATAATCCTCTGTAGTTGTGGGCAGCTCATGGTTATGAAATCTGATGCCATTTCTCTGTATATCATCTTATGAAATAAGCCCCACATCTCTAAATGAACGGTGGGGTGTGCAGAGAATAGGACTCTGGGGCGCATTGTTACACTTCTTCAGTCTAATGAGGTGTGATGACTGTGTGCTAAGATTCGGAGAGATCCGGCTGGCCGGGGTTCATGTTTCCCCAGTGTGTCCTCAGGAATTCCTCCATCCCCCCCCCCCCCCCCATGCTTCCAGGCACTGGCTATGTTTAGAGCTGGTAGCTGACCAGCTGTCCTAGAGGTCTGTTCCTGATGACACGCTGAGTCCTGGATGCATGTCCTCCACGTGACTTATTTGTAAATGAGCAGGAGGCCAATGCCAGGTTGCCTTCCTTTGTCATCTGGCTTCACATTTGTCCAGCACACAGGCGGTTAATACAAGGGGGGAGGTGGGGGTGGAAGGCTAGACAGGGCAGCAAGGGTTGCACGGGATTGTGGGAAGTCTGGCATAGAAAGGGTTCTGCATGACTTCATGTGTGCAAGCAAATTGCGAAGCAAGCTGAAATCCTTTTAAGCGTATGGATGTGGTGGAGCAGGTGCAACGTGCGGTTTAGGCATTGATCCCTCCCACCGAGTATCATCGCCGCCGCAGCCTCAGAAGTCTGGGGAATTGAGAACTGAGCACTACAGATAAATCTGACAATTTGCGACTTGGCGTCACGATGCAGAAATCAGCGCTCGCCATAAATATTTCATAGTAAAACCATTACATCTGTGCTTCTAAGTGCCGGGTGTAAAAAAGTAATGGGAGATTGTTTATAACGTAGATGTTAAAGTTGGAAGAGTTTGGTCGTAGCAAGGCCTATACAAAAGGCAGACAAAAGAAAGGTCTGGATGTTAGAAAACAACTCGAGGCTGGCGAACGCGGCCTTCGGAGATCACACCACATTCGAGAAAGACACCGCTATGATTGTCCTCCATCTAAAAAGTCTATCTCAAACTTTTTACCATCAAAGAATCCTTGAAAAAGTTTTCAAAGCCAACTTTGAGTTGTACTACCGCCCACCAATTGTGACATGCTGTTCAATTTATTTCACGGCATGTGTACAGCCTGCTTTTACCGCCCCCTGGCCACCCGTGTGAATGAGTCCATAGAGTGTTTGAAAGGACGTTGAAAAAAAAGTCCTGCAAGCAGCATCTTTGTTGCGGTGTATACCGCTCCTCCACCACTCCTGCCCATTGAAATGAATGGGCACTGCTGCCGAAGTGCCTGCAAATTGCTTCTGCAGCGGTGCTACACAGGTGCATTTAACCTCTTCATTGGCCGCTAGCTGGGTTATATGCGTCCTGCTAGCATTCGAATAGCGCCCCATCGGTCAGTTATCCTTCGGTCAAAAAAAGAGAACTTGTTTTAAAATGTAACCGATGGACGCCTGACTGATAGGTCAAAACCGATCGTTAGTACGCACGTCCATCGGTTAAAAATCCACGCATACTCAGAATTAAGTCGACGCATGCTTGGAAGCATTGAACTTCATTTTTTTCAGCACGTCGTTGTGTTTTACGTCACCGCGTTCTGACACGATCGGACCATTCTCATCGGATAGACTGATGGTGTGTACGCGGCCTTAGACGCACCTAGGTTTTAGAGGAGGAAGACAAGAAAAATATATTCTGAAACCAAATGGTGTACTAAAATATTTAAGTGCCCATGAAATGCAGCCTGAGCTGTGCCAAATAATTGCAGCATTGCCAGTCCCATTAAATACAGCCCGACTTGTGCCCATTAAATGCAGCCTGACTTGTGCCCATTAAATGCAGCCTGACTTGTGCCCATTAAATGCAGCCTGACTTGTGCCCATTAAATGCAGCCTGACTTGTGCCCATTAAATGCAGCATGACTTGTGCCCATTAAATGCAGCATGACTTGTGCCCATTAACTGCAGCCCGACTTGTGCCCATTAACTGCAGCCCGACTTGTGCCCATTAAATGCAGCCCGACTTGTGCCCATTAAATGCAGCATGACTTGTGCCCATTAAATGCAGCATGACTTGTGCCCATTAAATGCAGCATGACTTGTGCCCATTAAATGCAGCCCGACTTGTGCCCATTAAATGCAGCCGATTTGTGCCCATTAAATGCAGCATGACTTGTGCCCATTAAATGCAGCATGACTTGTGCCCATTAAATGCAGCCGACTTGTGCCCATTAAATGCAGCCTGACTTGTGCCCATTAAATGCAGCCTGACTTGTGCCCATTAAATGCAGCCTGACTTGTGCCCATTAAATGCAGCTGACTTGTGCCCATTAAATGCAGCATGACTTGTGCCCATTAAATGCAGCATGACTTGTGCCCATTAACTGCAGCCCGACTTGTGCCCATTAACTGCAGCCCGACTTGTGCCCATTAAATGCAGCCCGACTTGTGCCCATTAAATGCAGCATGACTTGTGCCCATTAAATGCAGCATGACTTGTGCCCATTAAATGCAGCATGACTTGTGCCCATTAAATGCAGCCCGACTTGTGCCATTAAATGCAGCCCGATTTGTGCCCATTAAATGCAGCATGACTTGTGCCCATTAAATGCAGCATGACTTGTGCCCATTAAATGCAGCCTGACTTATGCCTATTAAATGCAGCCTGACTTGCAGCGTTACCTGTATCCATGACTGGCGAGGACGTCATCACAGTTGCCTGTCTACCTGTCACTCAGAAGACAGCGCAGCCCGAGCAGCAGTACTCCTTTTGGCCACTGGGGCTGCTCTGTTTTCTTTCTTCTTTGAGTGACATAAGATCGCCCAGCATTCGAAGGAGACGGCCGCCCTGTATTGTGAGATGGCGGCGGGGGGGGGGGGGGGGGCCAACGGCGGGGGCTGTTAGTATTTTTTACATAAGACGCACAGGCATTTCTCCCCATTTTTGTAAAAAAAGTGCGTCTTATGGAGTGAAAAATATGGTATTTACTGCGACGGAGTGGCCCGGCTGCGCAAAATT
Organism: Rana kukunoris; assembly: GCA_029574335.1. Lineage (NCBI taxonomy): Eukaryota > Metazoa > Chordata > Amphibia > Anura > Ranidae > Rana > Rana kukunoris. The sequence continues at coordinate 43,445 of JAJQKJ010000882.1, forward strand.
ACATACCTGTACAGGTTTTAGTGCACACGGTTTTCAGGGGCGTGCGCACGCTGTCAGAGCGCCACTCTTGCTGTGATTGAACACAGCAGAAGCCAATTCCCCAGAGAGACAAGGCTCTTGTAGACATCACTGGATTGAGTGGGGGCTCAGTTAAGTATTAGGTGGGCTGCTGCCCACAGAAGGCTTTTTTTACCTTCATGCATAGAATACATGAAGGTAAAAACCGTGTGCCTTTTCAACTCCTGTGGGCAACCTTCCTCTTATGGTTAGAATCTAAAAGCAAAGCTTCAGTGGGCAGCCAGGTGGGTGAAGTGATTATTATTATTATTATTATTACAGGTACTACCAAGATGAAAGTGACAGGGCTTCAACCTGAAAGCTGCGTTCCTCATATCGGTTTAAATGCAGCTTTTTTCATATTTGACTGAAATGGTAATTGTATGCCTAACTGCAAAAATCCTTAGCAGCAGAATTGAAATGCCGCACGCTGACCAGATCAAAGTGAGCATTGCTTGGCAGAAATCTGGAGCTTATTATAGCTATTCTAAAATTCCAGCTTCTTGTTTTTTTGAAAACTAGCTTTATAAATTATTACTTTTTTTTTTTAACTGGGTAGGTATTGTAGAGCTCCTACTTTTGTTTGAATCCCGGAGGTTCCTTCGTTGTGATTTCCTGCAGGCTGTTGAATCTTAAAGGAACACTAAAGTAAAACATTTTTTTTTTGTAAAATAACAAACATGTTATACTTGCCTCCATTGTGCAGCTCGTTTTGCACAGAGTGGCCCCCGAACGCTGTCTTCTGGGGTCCCTCGGCGGCGAGCGAGCTTGCATGGTGGAAAGCTTTTGCGAGTGCGCTCCCGTGATATAGCGGCGGGCATAGCCACTGACTGTATCACTCGCCCCGGCACGGCTCGTCATCGGATTTGATTGACAGCAGCGCCAGCCAATGGCTGCGCTGCTATCAATTCATCTAGCCTAGCCAATCAACGGCCAGGCTGGGAACCCGAAAAGGATCACGGGGACGCACGGGGGACTTTTGAGGGGTGAGGTAAGTAAAACCGGGTTTCGGGGGGGGGGTTTTGTGAGATCTATTTTTACCTTGATGCATAGGATGCATTAAGGTGAAAAAACATTTACCTTTACAACCCTTTTAAAGCTGAACTTTAGGCAATCTGACAACGAAACAATTGAAACATATATTTTATTTATTTATAATAGGTACTTCACCCTTTCATGCCTAAGCCTATTTCTGACATTTGTTGCTTACAAGTTAAAATCTGTGTTTTTTTTTTTTTTTTTGCTAGAAAATTACTCAAACCCCATAAGTTGTGTATATTTTTTTTTTAGCAAAGACCCTAGGGAATAAAATGGTGATCGTTGCAATATTTTACGTCACACAATATTTGCAGAGCGTTTTTTTTTTTTACTATTTTTTGGGGGAAAAAAGACATGTATGTATGTGTGTGTATATATATATATATATATATATATATATATATATATATATATATATATATATATATATATATATACACACAGTATCTCACAAAAGTGAGTACACCCCTCACATTCTTGTAAATATTTTATTATATCCTTTCATGTGACAACACTGAAGAAATTACACTTTGCTACAATGTAAAGTAGTGAGTGTACAGCTTGTATAACAGTGTACATTTTCTGTCCCCTCGAAATAACTCAACACACAGCCTTTACTGTCTAAACCCCTGGCAACAAAAGTGAGTACACCCCTAAGTGAAAAGGCCCAAATTGGGCCCAAAGTGTCAATATTTTGTGTGGCCACCATTATTTTCCATCACTGCCTTAACCCTCTTGGGCATTGAGTTCACCAGAGCTTCACAGGTTGCCTCTGGAGTCTTCTTCCACTCCTCCATGACGACATCACGGAGCTGGGGGATGTTAGAGACCTTGCGCTCCTCACGTTTGAGGATGCCCCACAGACGCATAATAGGGTTTAGGTCTGGAGACATGCTTGGCCAGTCCATTACCTTCACCCTCAGCTTCTTTAGCAAGACAGTGGTCGTCTTGAAGGTGTGTTTGGGGTCGTTCTCATGTTGTAATACTGCCCTGTGGCCCAGTCTCTGAAAGGTGGGGATCATGCTCTGCTTCATTATGTCACAGTACATGTTGGCATTATGGTTCCCTCAATGAACTGTACCTCCCCAATGCCAGCAGCACTCATGCAGCCCCAGACTATGACACTCCCACCCAGGAGAGGACTGATCATTTGGACTCTCGGGCACTGTCCGAGGGCCCCAAGCCACTAGGGGGCCCCATCAGGGTTGCCAGCCTCAGTAAAACCAGTGACAGTATGTAAAAATGTGTGTTTTAAAAATAAATAAATTCAAGATTAAAGCTTCCCCGCCTCTCCAGTACCTTTTCAGTATGTGTATGTGTATTGTGTGTGTATGTATAGTGTGTGTATGCTGTGTATGTATACTGTATGTGGGTGTGTGTGTATACTGTGTGGCCCCATAATCTATTGCCTGGGGGCCCCATAATCTCCTATTGCCTGGGGGCCCCATAATCTCCTATTGCCTGGGGGCCCCATAATCTCCTATTGCCTGGGGGCCCCATAATCTCCTATTGCCTGGGGGCCCCATAATCTCCTATTGTCTGGGGGCCCCATAATCTCCTATTGCCCGGGGGCCCCATAATCTCCTATTGCCCTAAGGCCCCATGAGTTGTCAGTCCACCCCTGCTCCCACCACGCTTGACTTTGTACTCCTCACCTGGTTGCCAACCCACACACGCTTGGGACCATCTGAACCAATTAAATTTGGTCTCATCAGACAACAGGACATGGTTCCAGTAATCCATGTCAGTAGTCTGCTTGTTTTCAGCAAACTTTTGCCAGCTTTCTTGTGCATCACCTTTAGAAGAGGCTTCCTTCTGGGATGACAGCCATGCAGACCAATTTGATGCAGTGTGCAGTGTATGGTCTGAGCACTGACAGGCTGACACCCACATCCCTTCAACCTCTGCAATGCTGGCAACACTTATACATCTATTTCCCAAAGACAACCTCTGGATATGACGCTGAGCACGTGCCCTCAACGTCTTTGGTTGACCATGACGAGGCCTGTTCTGAGTGGAACCTGTCCTGTTAAACCGCTGTATGGTCTTGGCCACCATGCTGCAGCTCAGTTTCAGGGTCTTGGCAATCTTCTTATAGCCTAGGCCAGTGATGGCGAACCTTGGCACCCCAGATGTTTTGGAACTACATTTCCCATGATGCTCATGCACTCTGCAGTGTATTAGAGCATCATGGGAAATGTAGTTCCAAAACATCTGGGGTGCCAATGTTCGCCATCACTGGCCTATGCCATCTTTATGTAGAGCAACAATTTTTTTTTTTCAGATCCTTTAGAGAGTTCTTTACCATGAGGTGCAATTTTGAACTTCCAGTGACCAGTATGAGAGAGTGAGAGTGAAAACACCAAATTTAACACAACTGCTCCCCATTCACACCTCAGACCTTGTAACACTTACGAGTGACCCCGTACACACGGCCGAGGTTCTCGCTGAAAATCAGCGAGAACCTCGCTGGAATGCACATTCCAGCGAGGACCTCGGCCGTGTGTACGGTCTCAACGAGCTTCCCGTCGACGGAAAAGCCCGTCGAGCCGAAATAGAGAGCACGCTCTAATTTCCTCGACGGCCCGCATGAAGAATGGCTGGTTGCCTTTCCCGACGGGCGGGTCGCGAATCGTCCGACGGCGGCCGGAGAGAAGAACCTCGACTGGGCGGAACGATGTGTTTGCCCGTCGAGGTTCTTGCCGTGTGTACGGCACCTCACACGAAACCGGGGAGGGAAAATGGCTAATTGGCTGATTTGGGGCAATTTCACTTAGGGGTGTATCACTTTTGTTGCCAGCGGTTTAGACATTAATGGCTGTGTGTTGAGTTATTTTGAGGGGACAGCAAATGTACACTGTTATACAAGCTGTACACTCACTACTTAATATTGTAGCAAAGTGTAATTTCTTCAGTGTTGTCACATGAAAACATATAATAAACTATTTACAAAAATGTGAGGGGTGTACTCACTTTTATGAGATGCTGTGTATATATACAGTATGTAAAAAAAAAATGTAAATATGATTTTATAAATGCCCATCTGTATCTGAGCAATAATGGGAACTTTAAAGAACGTGTTTGTTTTTATTGTACTTTATTATATGTTTTTATATCTGGAAGTTTCCATGTTTTTTTCCATATGGAATTGGGGTTGTGCGTTGCACACAATTAACTGTTTATTATTCCAACCTTTTACCCAGCAGGGTGTCCTTTTAGAAGAATTCATATGTCATTTGTTTTGCATTGAAGGATGTAGGATAGTTTTCCAGATTCTGACAGTGTGAGAGTCTCAGCTGTTTGTGGCAAACCAGGAAAGAGTTCCTCCCTTTTCCGAAAAAAGCTGTGATTGATTTTTGAATTGTAAGGCTTCCGCATGGCTCATGAATTATTTTTCACCATGGTTGTAAATAATTCAGTGTTTGTAGCAATTTCAGTATTTCAAACCATACACTCTCTTGAAGTGAGGATTAAAGTGAACCTTTAGTTACTGGGAGGAAAAAAATCCCCTTTAGGTCAGCCATGTACATTGTAATGATCATTTTTCGGCATGTAAAAAATTAAGTTTTTCCAACTTCATCATTAAAACGACATTGCCCACACACCATCGTTTTAAAAAAATGCTCTAGCAAAGCGCGGTGATGTACAACAAGTATGATGGCACTATAAGGGGAAGTTCCATTTGCCTTTGGGCTGCTTTAGCTGATTCTGTGTTAGTAAAAGACGATTCCTGCTTTTTTTGTCTGTTACAGCGTGATGAACGCGCTTACTCCATTATGAATGGTAGTTTTACCAAAAGCACTGCTAAAACACCGATAAAACTAGCCAATATTCGCCAATATTTGGGCAAACCAGACCCTTACTAGAGCATACAGCCTAGCAGGTCAGGAAAGGGGGTGGGGACGAGCGAGCGCCCCCCCACTCCTGAACCATACCAGGCCACATCCCCTCAACATGGGGGGAGTGGGTGCTTTGGGGCAGGGGTTTCTGCACCCCCACACCCCAAAGCATCTTGTCCCCATGTTGATGAGTGAGTCATGGGTTTTGTTTTCTTCTGAATACATTTCTAAAATCTTCCAATATTTGATTGTTCAGTGATTGATTACTGATCTAAAGATACATAAAAGAGAGCAGGACTGGGTAGTTTCTAATGAAAACCATTGGATGTTATCATTTGACTATTGCAATAAAGCTTTTTCCTGACACATTTGTTTTCCTTCATCTGTTTCTGGTCTCTTTTACACAGGCTTTCCGATCAGGTCCACCTGTCAGTTTTTCAGGCGGACCTGATCGACGCTCCATTCCCCTTTATGTCAGCGGTGACATGTCCACTGACATCCGCCGATATCCAATCCGATCCTGTCCGTGAAATCCAGACGGATTGAGACACTATTTTCTATCTCCTCCTGTCCCTCCATACTGGCTTGTGCCATATTTTCTGTCCTCTCTGCCGTTTTCCATTCTGCCGTGTCCCCCTCCGTGCTGCTGCACCTCCGTGCTGCCGTCTCCCTGCTGTGTCCCCCTCCGTGCTGCTGCCGTGTCCCCTCCATGCTGCCGGTGTCCCCCTCCATGCTGCTCGTGTCCCCCTCCGTGCTGCCATGACCGTGTCCCCCTCCGTGCTGCCGTGTCCCCCTCCGTGCTGCCGTGTCCCCTTACGTGCTGCCGTTTGTCCCCTACGTG